>MCJB01034242.1:9798-63949 GCA_002018475.1 Nicotiana obtusifolia | reverse complement strand
ACATATATATATATATATATATATATATATATATATAAGTATTTAATCCGTTTGAGTTATACAAAAGATTTAACGCGCCTTGAAATAAACATTTCCTCAAAGTTGATTATCCTTTCTCAAGTAATTATGCCTCATTTTTGGATTTTAATGTGTACAAGAACAAAAATCTTCATAAGACGGTGTATCCACGCAAATTGCTCGTTATTCTTGAGCAAGTTATTGAATTTGAAGTAATTTTACCCAACTTCATACATCTAGCAACAGTAGTACCATTGATTAGTTTATAATGTCATTCTCAATACCTTAGTTTAATAATTACTTACGGTGCTTTCAATTAGCCATATACAGAGACGTAAAAACTATTCAATTTCCATTTTAAAAATATCAAATATTAAAATTGTCCACACAGATTTTAGTCCCAATATTGGTTGAAAAAATAGAAGTATCTTCATGATTCTTCTTCTAACATGCTATACAAATTTATTTCACGGATCTTTATAAATCCACTTCAGTTTAAATATGAAACTATAAATTAAAGTTAACATATCTGAATTTGAAAAAGAAAACATAGAAAATTAAGAATCGGATGAAACATAATAGTCAAAAACATATACTATACAACTATAGCCACCTAACTAAGAACGTTCAGGATGAGTGCAGGCTACTACGAAAATGATTTACTTGATAATTTATTTGACGGCATTTACCGATCTCCAGTGCACACAAAAGCTATTTTGACAATGGGGGTGGCAACAGTAGCCATCAAAAGATAAAAGCCTAAGAAGAAATAATGTTATCCTTTCAGAAAAATCAGGAGAAGAAATCGAGAGGTAATTTTTAAAGTTAAAACAATGGCAAGTGAAATGGCATTTGTCACGATTCAATTTCTCCTATAGGTCATGATGGCGCCCAACGTTACCGCTATGCAAGTCATATAGTGAATTGAATAGATTATTCCTCTTTTAATAAGTTTCGAGTGATTAAATTCCATTTAATAAGAAATTAAGTAATAGAAAATTTAATAAATGAAGCGTAGACAACTGAGTGGCAACGTAGTAAAATAATTATCCTAAAATCACAAAGTCTACTAGTGTATGTGATAAGACCTAATGTCACAAGTGTATGAGCATCTAGTAGATTATACAAAAGTCTAGCTACCGTCTGAATATAAAATAGACAGAATATATATAAAAAAAAAAAAAGGGAGACTCTAGGGGCGGCAGAACGTCTCAGGAAACAGCTCACCACTAGGCCTCGGGATATCTGGGATGCGTGGCGGTAGGACCGCCTGATGCTCCTGCCTCAGATCCTGCATGGTCAGTGCAGAAATGTAGCATGAGTACATAAACAACATGTACCCAGCAAGTATCAAGTCTAACCTCGAAGATGTAGTGACGAGGGATTGACTTCGACACTTACTATGGGCTAATAATATTAAGGTAAAAATTTTTAAACATGGGTCATGTAAATAATAACACTAATTCATTAAGAAGCAAGAGTAGATAATTTTTTCACAATATAATAAATTCCAAATAAGTCACTTTCAATATCAAGGCACCGAGTATTATTATTAAGCACGATTTATGTCGATATCGTACAGCTGGATCCAGAATAATGTATACACTATCGAGGATCGAGTTGCACTAACCATAAATGCATCTATCTACTGCCGAGACGTTGAGCCCGCTCTACAAGAAGAGAAGGATACTTTATAATCATTTGACTTAAACATTATCAAGGATTAATACTCAATATGATACAAATTTCATTAACTATCTTTCATAATTCCTCTGCTAACAAGTCCTAATATAATTTAGGCACTTTAACTAACAAGTAGGGTGCAAACAATCCAAATAGTTAATGAATTGAGTCCTAAAACTACCCGGGCATAAGCATAATTAGTAGCTACACGGATTCTCGTCATCTGGTACGTACGTAGCCCCCACAATTAGGAGCAACATTAATTAAATCACCTATGGGGTAAATTCCCTCTTAAAAGATTAGACAAGAGTTTTACCTTGTCTAAAAGCTCACTTCCCAGTTACAATTTCACGCTAAAGCCTCAACTCGGTGCCGAAAAATCAGAAACTAGCCAAATGTCATATAATTTAATCAATACATGCTCAAAAATTTATAATTTATCTATTAGAGTAACTACCCAACCCAATTTGAAAAATTCCTAAACTTCACCTTGAGCCCACGGACGCCGATTCTGGAAAGTTTTGAAGGAATTCATTACCCATAACCTTAAAAACTCAAGTATACAATTTCATCTCATTTTATCTAAACCTAGGTTTTTCATCTAAACCCATAATTTTTCATAATTTACATATTAAAATCTATCCATAATCGATGTATTTATCTCACAATAAGTAGAATTTACTTACCTCCAAGTTGCTAGGTGAATACCATCTCAAGAAGCTCCAAAATCGCCCAAAAATGCAGTAAATGGACTAAAAATGGCTGAGTCTCGTTTTTAAAACGTTCTGCCTAGCTAAGCTTCCCCCTTCTTCGCAAACGCGAAAAGGGCCGCACGTTCGCGAAGGCAAAGCTCCCCAGGCCCAGAGAAATGCCTATCACGAATGCGGCAGGGGCCTCGTGAACGTGAAGGCTTACTTCGCCTACCCTACGCGAACGCGAGGGCTCCTACGCGAACACGAAGGGTAATGAGTACTAACCCTCCCAAGCCACCTTCATCTATGCTAACTCGAGAGGGCCTTCGTGAACGCGTAGGCTTGGGATCTCAAAGCTTCACGAACGTGACACGCTGTCTGCGAACGCGAAGAGCGATCATCCAGCTTCCCAAATCCTTCATCGTGAACGCAAGGGTTCTTCTGCATTCGCGAATAAGGAAACCAGAACTGAAAATCTGGTGTTTTCAACTTGGCTGGGGGTGGTCCGAAACACACTCGAGCCACTCAGGACCCCGCCAAGTGCACCAACAAGTCTATAAACATAATATGGACCTGCTCGAATTCTCGAAACGCGTAAAACATAACAAAACTAAGAATCATAACCTAAAAACAAATTGAACCAAATTATGAACTTAAAGTTCCCAATTCGCTCCAAACGCGCCGAGTCATACTTAAACAACTCGGAATGATACCAAATTTTGCGTGCAAGTCTTAAATCACCAAAAGAAACTATTCCAGGCTCGGAATCCCAAACAGACCTTGTTAGCACCAAAACTACTCCAAATCAAATTTAAAGAATTTTAAAACCTGCAATAAGGTAATTTTCAACTTTTAGTGTCGAAAAGCTCCCCAGTCATCCAAAACCCGATCAGAATACACACCCAAGTCCAAAATCATCATACAAACCTATTGAAATAGTTGAATCCCGATTTCGAGGTCGTTTATTCAAAATGTTGACCAAGCTCAAACTTAGCCTTTTTAGCAAACCTTAAGGAATCACGTGTTCTGATTTCAACCCGAAAACTTCCAAATCCCGAACTACCCATCCCCGCAAGTCATAAAATAGTAAAAGAATATAATGGGAGTCTTATTTAGGGAGACGGGGATCTAAAAAGCAAAACAACCAATCGGGTCATTACATTCTTCACCTCTTAAAAAAAAAATTCATCCTCGAACGGGTCTAGAATCATACCTGGAGTGCTGAATAAGTGTGGATATCTGCTCCACATGGCCTCCTCCACCTCCCAAGTTTCTTCCTCAAGTTGCTTCCTCAAGTTGCTTCCTCAATAAGTGTGAATATCTGCTCCACTGGACTATCCGCTCCAACAGCCCGTTGGCCTGCAGATGAAAGGCTATGTTGAGTTCTACACGGGTCCCCAACTCACTTTGTACTGCTCTCCAGAAATGCGAAGTAAACTACGGGCCTCTATCTGATATAATGGAAACAAATCCACCATGCAATCGAACAATATCTTGAATATAAATCTAGGGTAACCTCTCTGAGGTGTACGTGGTCACAACCGGAATGAAATGTGCCGACTTGGTCAACTTGTCGACAATGACCCAAACTGCATCAAACTTCCGCAAGGTCCACGGCAACCCAACTACAAAGTCCATAGTAATGCGCTCCCATTTCTACTCAGGTATAGTCATCTGCTGAAGTAGACCAATTGGCCTTTGATACTCAAACATAACCTGCTGACAATTTAAACACCTTGCAACATACTCAGCTATGTCCTTCTTCATCAGCCTCCACTAATAATGTTGCCTTAGGTCGCGATACATCTTCATAGCACCTGGATGAATAGAATACCGAGAATTGTGTACCTCCTCTAGGATTTTCTCTCTCAACACATCAACAATAGGAACACATAGGTGACCCCAGAGTTGTAGAACACCATCCTCACCGATAGTAACCTTCTTGGCACCACCCTATAGTATCGTTCCTCTTAGAACCAACATGTGCGGATCATCAAATTGGGTAAGCCTTGATCTGCTCGAATAGTGAAGAATGAGCAACGACGCATGCACGAACTCTACTGGGCTCTAAAATGTCCAACCTCACAAGTCTGTTAGCCAAGGACTAGATGTCGGAAGATAATGGCCTTTCCTCTGCTGAAATGAAAGCCAAACTACCCATACTCTCCGCCTTTCTGCTCAAGGCATCTGCCACTACATTCGCCTTTCCCGAATGATAAAGGATGGTAATGTCATAATCTTTTAGTAACTCAAGCCACCTATGCTATCTCAAATTGAGATCCCTCTACTTGAACAAATGCTGCAAGCTGCGATGATCGATGTAAAGCGCACAAGACACTCCATAAAGATAATGCCTCTAGATATTAAGAGCATGAACAGTCACGGCCAACTCTAGGTCGTGTACATGGTAATTCTTCTCATGGGGCTTCAGCTAACGTGAAGCATAAGCAATAACTCGCCCTTTCTACATCCATACACAACTCAAATGAACGTGTGAAGCATCGCAATACATAATATGCATCCCCGAACCGGAAGGCAACACTAACACTGGTGCTGAAGACAATGCGGTCTTGAGCTTCTGAAGCTCACCTCACAATTATTAGACCATCGGAATAGAGCACCCTTCTGGGTCAACGTAGTCAAAGGTGCTGCAATAGATAAGAAGCCCTCCACAAACCGACAATAATAACCGGCTAACCCCAGAAAGCTCCTAATCTTAGTAACTATGGTAGGACGATGCCAACTCTAGACTGCCTCAATCTTCTTAGGATCAAACTTAATATCCTCGGGGATACAATATGTGCCAAGAATGCTATAGAATCTAGCCAAAACTCACACTTGGAGAACTTAGCATATAGCTTATGTTCTTGCAAGGTCTGAAGCACCATTCTTAAATGCTGCTTGTGCTCCTCCAGGCTACGTGAGTAGATCAAAATGTCATCAATGAAGACAATGACGAACGAATCAATATATGGCCTGAACACCCTGTTCATCAAATCCATAAATGCTGCTGAGGCATTAGTCAAACTGAAGGACATCACTAGAAACTCATAATGGCTATATCTAATCCGGAAAGTAGCCTTCGAAAAATTCGAATCCCGAATCTTCAACTGATGGTACCCCGATCTCAAGTCGATCTTAGAGAACACTCTGGCACCCTGCAACTGGTCAAACAAATCTTCAATACGCGGCAACAGGTACTTCTTTTTTATGGTACTTTATTAAGATGACGGTAATCAATACACATTCGCATAGTCCCATCTTTCTTCTTCACAAATAACACTGGTGCCCCAAGGTGACACACTCGGTCTAAAGAACCCCTTTGCTAGAAACTCCTCAAGTTGTTCCTTCAATTCCTTTAACTCCTTCAGAGCCATGCGGTACGGTGGGATGGATATAGGCTGGGTACCTGGAGCCAAATCAATATAGAAATCAATATCACAATCTTGTGGCATGCCTGGAAGATCATAAGGAAACACGTCGATGAACTCCCGGACTACAGGCACTGAATCAATGGCTGGAGTCTATGTAGTAGTGTCCCAAACATAAGCCAAATAAGCCAAACAACCCTTCCCAACTATGTTTTGAGCCTTCAGAAAGGAAATAACCCGATTAGATGCGCTGACAGACGAACCCTTCCACTCTAATCTAGGCAACTCTAACATCACCAAGGTAACCGTCTTGGCATGATGTGGAGATAGCCAGTCCATGCCCAGGATGATCTCAAAGTTGGTCATATCAAGCAACAAAAGATCTTCTCTAGTCTCGTAACCGCAAAATGTAATAATGCATGAGCGGTAGATCTGATCCACAATAACCTAATCGCCCAAAGAAGTGGACACATAAATAGGAGTACCCAAGGACTCACGAGGGTTATCCAGGAAATGAGCAAACAAAGATGAAACATATAAATATGTAGACATTGGAGCAAATAGCACTGAAGCATCCCTACCATAGACAGTACATGTGATCACGACGTTTGAGGCCACTACATCTGGTCTGGCAAAAAAGCATAGAACCTAGCTGGAGTGCCACCTAACTGGCCTCCACCTCTAGGGCGACCCCTACCCACTTTCCCTCTGCCTCTGGGCGATGGGATAGCTGGTGCTGAAATCATAAGCTGCTGACCCTGCTACACCTCCTTGCCCCGAAGCCTGAGGCAGAATCTCCGCACATGACTGAATTCTCGCCACCAAAAACAACCCCTCGGTACAGTGGACTGCTGACTTAAAGTCTGGCCCTAATGGCCTAAATACCTGCTGGAGGAACCCTGGATAGCTGGTGGGCGGTAAGAACTCTCTGGCATAACACTGAAATAAGGTCGCATTGGAGCAGCCCGAGGAGGCGGCTGTGCTGGATATGGGGGCCTGCTAGGTTGACCCCTCACGGACTGACCCTACCCCCAGCCAGAGGCATCACTAGACTCTCCAGTATATCTGAACCGCTTGTCCCTCGCCACCTATTCTCGGCTCTGCTGATGTACACCCTCAATCCTCTGAGCTATCTACACAACTAGCCCGTAAGAAGTCCTCATCTCCACCTCCCGAGCCATGGTGGCTTTGATACCTGAGTGCAAATTGGTGACAAACCTCCACACTCTCTCTACATCAGTAGGAAGTATCATAAGTGCATGGCAACACAACTCAGAGAATCTCGCCTCGTAGTTAGTCACGGATATCTGGCACTACTGATGTTACTCGAACTGAAACCACAACTCTTCCATCTAAGAAGTTTAGAGTATATATTTCCAAGAAGATGCGTGTGAACTGATCCCAAGTCATGGGAGGAGAACCTGCTGGTCTGGATAGAAGATATGACTGCCACCATCTACGGGCCCTGCCCTCCAACTGAAAGGTGAAGTCCACCCTGTTGGACTCTAATTTCATCATGTTTTGCAATTTGTCCCAACACCGATCAATAAAATCCTTGGGGTCCTCATGCCGCTCACCTCCAAAGGCAGGAGGATGAAGCCTGATCCATCTGTCTAATAGCTTTTGTGGATCGCCGGTCGCAGCAGATCCAGGCTCTGGTATAGCTGCTGCAACTGGCTGAGTTCCACCCATGGGTAGTGCATCCAGGGTCTGATATACGGTAGTTGCATACCTTGGTACCTGTGCAACAAGGGTTTGTGCTCCTCCTCCTGCCTGAGATGTGGTTGGTCTGCTGGAAATAAACCAGCATGAGTCATCTTATCAATGAACCGTAGCATACGGCCCATGGCCTCTTGGAATCCCAGTGCGGACATGAAATCTGCCGGGGCTGGGCAGATAATAACAATAATTCATTAACAAGCATGAGCAGATAATTCTTTCACAATTTAATAAATTCCAAATAAGTCACTTTCTACACAAACTGTAATATTAAGGCACCAAGTATTATTATTAAGCACGATTTATGCCGAGGTCATATGGCCCGATTTAGAATAATGTGCACACTGCCGAGGGTCGAGCTGCACGAACTATATATGCATCTATCTACTGTCGTGGCGTTCTGCCCGCTCCACAAGAAAAAAAAGATACTTTATAAGCATTTGACTTAAACTTCATTAAGGATTAATACTCAACATAAAACAAATTTCATCACGAACACGAGGGTCCTTCCGCATTCTCGAAGAAGTAAACCAGAACTGAAAACTGGTGTTTTCAACTTGGCTCCAAGTGTTCCTAAACACACCCGAGCCACTCGAGACCCCGTCCAAGTGCACCAACATTCTATAAACATAATATGGACCTACTTGAACTCTCGAAACACGTAAAAACAACAACGAAACTAAGAATTACCCTAAAACCAAATTAAACCAAATTATGAACTCAAAGTTCCCAATTCACTTCGAACGTGCCGAATCATACTTAAACTACTTGGAATGACACCAAATTTTCGTGCAAGTCTTAAATTATCATATGGAACTATTCTCAGGCTCAAAATCCCAAGCAGACCTCGTTAACACCAAAACCTACTCCAGACCAAATTTAAAGAACTCTAAAACCTTCAATAAGACAATTTTACTTGTTAAGCGCCGAAACGCTACTGGGTCATCCAAAACCCGATCCGAATATACACCTAAGTCCAAAATCATCACACAAACCTATTGGAATCATATAATCCTAGTTCTGAGATCGTTTACTCAAAATATAGACCAAGGTCAAACTTAGCCTTTTTAGCCAACCTAAGGAACCAAGTGTTCCGATTTCAACCCGAAACCTTCCAAATCCTGAACTAACCATCCCTGCAAGTCATAAAATAATAAAAGAATATAAGGGGAGTCTTATTTAGGGAGATAGGGATCTAGAAAATAAAATGACCAGCCACGTCGTTACAACATCATATATATATATATATATATAGAGAGAGAGAGAGAGAGAGAGAGAGAGAGAGAGAGAATAAGTTCGAAAGCTTTTGTCTTATTCGAGTGAGGATGTGAATAAGTAGAAAAGGAAATAATTAGGCTTTGAACTTACCTTCTATGGATGGAAGGGGTGACCGGGATAAGTGATATGCGAAAAGTGATATGCTTTACACGTCCGCTTTCATGACATCACGCCCACGCGTCTCCTGATTGTAATGGTTGGGTTTTCCTCTACTCGCTATATGCAGGTGTACAGTAAACACAATATATACAAGCTAGAGATTTTATAGGACTGGGTTTTAACAAGTGAATTAACTTACCCAGCGATGGGTTTGAAAGTACATCAGCAGTTCCAGCCTCATTAGAAACATGCAAATCTATCATCATGATAGATTGCAACACATATTAAAAGAACTTATATAATTGGAGACTAATTGAACGTGCAAGTGACAAAAGCAAAATGCTAAGAAAGAGACAATGTATTTTCAGAAGCTGAGAAAACAAATCAATTAAAAACAAAATGATAAAGAAACAATAGAAGTAGAAAACAGAAATTAACCATTTTGGTAAGGTGAACTTCTGTGAAGAAAGCATTGAAATAAGCAAAAATGTCTTGAAGACTAGCTGAAAATCACAACCAATCATCCTCAATTTCATCATTTTGATTATAAAAATATTCTTCATCGGTACTGAAGTCATCTCCATTTTCATGATCAGATTCATCAAAAGCTTCCAAGTCTACTTCGTCTTCGCTATTCAAAGAAGGTGCATCAACATTTACTCCATGAATGTCTTCTCTTTTTATTATAATGACATCATTGTTCGAATCTACATGAAGATTTGCTTCTCCCCTTTCAACCAAGTTAATCAATTGATACGGCTCCATTTCATCTTCTTGTTCAGGTAGATCATACAAATTTCATAGTCTTACCCTAACCATTGCATGCCATTTCTCATTTTGAACATGTTTAACATAATACACAGATTGAGCTTGTGAGCCTAAAATGGATAGATCATTTGTGCAATAAGGTTGTGTCACATTGTAATGACCAGGACGGTCGTTTTGAGAGTTGTAGCCTCGTTCTCCTATTTACTGTTCATTCCCTGCTAATTTTTGTCATGTGACTTGCCGGGATAGTTGGTTTGGGTCAGGAGAGGTTTTGAAATGAATTAAGACACTTAGTCTCAAGGTTGAAAGCTTAAGTTGAAAAGGTTGACCGGATGTTGACTTATGTGTAGACAACTTCGGAATGGAGATTTGATGGTTTCATTAGCTTCATTGTGTGATTTTGGACTTAATTGTCTGTCATGAAAGTGATTTGGTGGTCCATGGTTGATTTAGGCTTGAAATGGCGAAAGTTAGAAATTTAGAAGTTTGACCGAGAGTGGACTTTATGGTTACCGGGCTCATATTGGGGTTTCGGAAGTTGGAATAGGTCCACGGTATCACTTGTGCCTTATGTGCAAAATTTGCGGTCAGTTGGAAGTAATTTGATTGGTTTGGGTGTTGTTTGTAGAAGTTGGAATTCCTTAGTTTCAATTGGCTTGAATTGGGGTGTGATTCATGTTTTTGATATTGTTTGATATTATTTGAGGGCTCGATCAAGTTTGTATCGTGTTTAAGGACTTGTTGGTACAATTGGTTGAGGTCCCGCGGGCCTCTGGTGGAATTCGGATGGTTAATGGATCGAATTTGAAGTTTGAAAGATTGCTGAAGCTGGGAGTCTTCTAGTGCAATTGCACCTGTGGAGCTTTGGTCGAAGGTGCGAGCAAAGGAGAGTAGGTGCGGCCATGGGAGGACTATGCAATGGTCGCAGGCGCAGAAGAAGTTTTGCAAATGCGCATGTGCATCTGCGCGAAGTTGACCGCAGAACCGAATTTAGCTAGGCAGCAGGGGCGTCACAGATGCGGCCCCGCAGGTGCGAGGTTGGGAACGCAGGTGCGATGGGTCACTAGTTAAGTGGGTTTTGCAGGAGCATGATTTGTTTTCCGCAAAAGCGACTCCACATGTGCGGAAATACCTTGGCAGTGTTTAAATTCGAGAGTTTCTAAAATTTTCTTCATTTAAACATTTCAAGCTCGGGATTCGGTGATTTTTAAGGGGATTTTTGAGGGGTTTCTTGAGGTAATTTACTTGTGGTTAAATTTATTCAATTATGTTCCCCATTTAATTTATCACCTAGATTGTGTGGTATGAGGTGTAATTTGGGGGTTTGAGGGTAGGAATTTGGAGAGTTTAGATTGGGAATTTGGGTGTCAATTTGGTGTTGGATTTTGGTAAATTTAGTATGATTGGACTCGTGATGGAATGGGGGTTTCTGGATTTTGTGACTTTTACTCGATTCCGAGACACGAGCCCTAGGGCCAACTTTCGGTGGACCTTTTGACTTCTTATTAAAAGCTTTGTAATTTCATATAAATTTGATTCCTTTAGCTCGTGTTGATTGTATCAAACTATTTGTGGCTAGATTCGAAGCATTTGGAGGCCGTTTCGCGAGGCAAGGGCTTGTTGGAGTAGAGTTTTGCACAGTTTGAGGTAAGTGACACTTCTAAGCTTGGTTCTGAGGGTATGAATCCTGAATTTCGTGATTATGTGAATGGTGTTAGGTGACACATGTGCTAGGTGACGGGCATGTAGGTGTCCACCATGTGAATCCTGAATTTCGTGATTATGTGAATGGTGTTAGGTGACACATGTGCTACGTGACGGGCATGTAGGTGTCCACCATGTGAATTGAGATTTAGTCGATCCCATAGAACTGTGTAGCTATCTTATCTGAACATCTTGACTATACTCTATGTGTTAGAGCACTTGAGCTATAATTCATGCTAGAAATCATGTTTAGGCTGTATGTAGGTACTATTGGGACCCATAATGGTCGTACTTTGTTGTTAAACTAATTGCCTAATTTTTTCAATTTGTGCTCAATGACAGTTATTGCTTGCATATCGTGTCTCAATCTCTATTGTATTTAGTTATTTTATCATATCATCATTTGTGGGCTGAATGTCATGATTCTTGTGGGCCTGAGAGACTGGAGATGTTATTGGCTGAGTGAAGCTGAGGGCCTATTGTGAGTTGTACCAATGGGAGTCTGCACACCACAGTGGGTGCAATGCTAGCAGTTATGAATTTGGGCCTGATCTGTCCTGTTTATTTGCAATTGGGCTGGATCAAATCTGTTTTATTTGCATGTGGGGTGGATCTAATCGGGGCTTGATCTGCCCTATTATATGTTAAGTTTTGTTGTGAAATCTGAAAGTGTGTCTAAGTTCTTGTTGAAAGCATGTCTAAATTCTTGTGGCTTCACTTGTAGAATATAAATATCTAAGATATCATTGTCCTATTTTCTGTAACTTTATATACTGTTAAATGTTGCAAGTGGAGCGTAATAATTGGACTTATCACTACTTTCAGTCCAAAGGTTAAATTTGTTATTTATTTAGTTCGTAGTACTCACGCTACACCCTGCACCTCGTGTGATCCAGGTGCTTCCGGTTATGGCGGTTGTTGATTGCAGATGCCAGACTTTTGGAGATCATCGAGGTAGCTGCTTGGCATTCGCAGAACTTGACTCTCCTCCCTTGTCTTCAATTTATTTATTCAATTCTACTTCTGGACAGTGTACTAGATTTTTTCATTTTCGTAGATGCTAATGTACTTTATGACACTCGATTTTAGGAAGAATTTATGTATTAAGTTATGATTTTCTATCCAGTTTTAAGAGATTTTCCTTTATTTAAACTTATTTAATATCTTTCAAAGATTTAAAGTGTTGGAAATATTTGAATAGTCGGCTTGCTTAGTACCATATTAGGCACCATCACGACGGGTTAGTTTTAGGTCGTGCGGCAAGTTGGTATCAGAGCCTAGGTTACATAGGTCTCACGTGTCATGAGTAGATTTAGTAAAGTCTTGTAGATCGGTACATAGATATTTATATTTATCTTAGAGATGTTGCTGAACCCTTAGGAAATTTCACATTCTTGTCGTGCGGATTGTTGATTCCATAAAATAAACTTCTGTTATTCTATTCTCACAGATAGTGAGGACATGTGCTACTGGACAAGATGGACAGCCACCAGTACCACCAGCTAGGGCCACGAGAGGTCGAGGTTGTGGTAGGGGCAGAGATGCAGCTTTTACAGCAGCTAGAGCAGCACCTGCAAATCCACTAGTTTCTCCATCTTAGGAGCAGGTCCCGGATGTGGTTGAGCCAGTAGGGCCGGCGCAATCACCAGGTGGGCCCATTACGATTCCAGGCCTTCAAGAAGCTTTGGCTCGTATTTTAAGTGTGCATTACCCTTGCTCAAGCAGTTTCTATTCAGACCGCGGCAACTACTTCTCAGGCTAGGGGGAGGTACTCAGACTCCCGCCGCCTGTAATCTAGAGCAGGTGATGCAGGGACTTCAGAGGCCGCGGGTATTGCTCAGGCCCAGGTTAGTCTCGTTGTGACTGATTATGAGCAGAGGAGACAAGAGAGATTTGGGAGGCTCCAGCCTCCATCATTCAGTTGACTAAGTCTGAGGATGCCCAAGACTTCTTGGATAGGTGTTAGTGAATTCTTCGCACGGCAGGTATTTTGGAGACAAGTATGGTCTCATTCACTACTTTTCAGTTTACTAGGGCCGCCTTTAGATGGTGGGAGGCCGATGAAAGGAGCAGGCTAGTCGGTGCTACACCACTATCATGGCATGAGTTCTCCATTCTCTTGTTGGAGGCGTCTGTGCCACCAACCCCTAGCAGCTATGCCAGGAGAGCCTGTACATGACCCAGTATGAGAAGATATTTTCATAGTTGTCTCATCACACAGTTTGGTTGGTTACCACTAAGAGGGAGAGGATTAGGAGGTTTATTGATGGCCTCACCTATCAGTTGCGTTTTGCTATGTCTCGGGAGAGTGTATCTGGTGCTCAGCTCGACGAGGTGCTTGAGATTGCTTGGTGATTAGAGATGGTTCGTAGTTAGGAGAGGGAGGAGATGGAGGCCAAGAGGCCTCGTGGATCAGGTGGTTTCAGCGGTGTTCCTTCTAGGGGTTAGTTCTACCACGGTAGGGGTCGTCCTTATAGGCCAGCTTAGTTGGCTCATCCCGTTCATCGTGGTGCATCATCTAGCCATGGTTCATACAATGCTAGACTAGGCCAGTCATCCCTCAATGCCCACCAGCTCAGAGTTCATCTCGTGCACCTTTAGTTCAGGGTTCGTCTGCACCAGTTTCTTCTGGTAGTTATTCTAGTTCTCGAAGTCCGCCTCAGTATTTGCCTCCATTTTCCGAGAGGGGATGTTTTGAGTGTGGAAAGTTGGATTTGCGAGAGGTCCAGTTCAACAGACGAGTCAGGCCACGACTTCAGCACTAGTTACTTCACCACCTACCCAGCCAGCTCAGGTAAAGCTCAGGAAGCAAGGGGTCACCCAAGAGGGGGAAGCCAATCAGTTGGCGATCAGGCTCAATTCTATGCTATTCCTGTCAGGGCAAATGTCCTTGATTCAAATGCAGTGATCAGAGGTATTGTCTCAGTGTGCCACAGAGATTCTTCCACATTATTTGACCCTGGTTCTACTTATTCCTATGTTGTCCTTCTATTGTACTTATTATTTGGATATGCCCCGTGAGTCCCTAGTTTTACCTGTTCTTGTATCTTTGCCAATTAGTGATACTATTATTGTGGACCGTGTATATCGATCGTGTGTAGTAACTATTAAGGAATTGTGGACAGGAGTGGATCTCTTATTGCTTAATATGGTTGATTTCGACGTGATCTTAGGTATAGATCGGTTGTCTTTATGTCATGCTATTATGGATTGTCACTCTAAGACCATGACGTTGGCGATGCTGGATTTGCCAAGGATCGAGTGGAGAGGTCTCTAGAAAATTTTCCTAATAGAGTGATTTTATATTTGAAGGCCTGACAGATTGTTGGGAATGGTTGTTTATCTTATTTGGCCTTTATGAGGGATGTTTGTGCTGATACTCAAATTATTGATTATGTTCCGGTGGTACGATACTTTCCAGATGTGTTCCTTGCAGAACTATCAGGCATGCCGGCCAGCAGGGATATTGAATTTGGTATTGACTTGGTGTTAGGCACTCAGCCCATTTCTATCCCTCCGTATCCTATGGCACAGGTTGAGTTGAAGGAATTGAAAGAACAACTTCAGGAACTTCTTGATAAGGAGTTTATTAGGCATATTGTGTCGCCTTGGGGTGCACCAGTTCTGTTTGTGAAGACGAAGGATGAAACTATGCAGATGTGCATCGACTATAGGCAGTTGAACAAAGTTACAATTAAGAACAAGTATCATTTGAAGTGCATTGATGTTCTATTTGACCAGCTTCAGGGAGAGAGGGTGTTCTCTAAAGATTGATTTGTGGTCTAGGTATCACCAGTTAAAGATTCGGGACTCAAATATTAAAGACGGCATTCAGGACCCATTATGGACATTATGAGTTCCTTGTGATGTCTTTTGGGCTGAAATACACCCTAGAAGTGTTCATGCATCTGATGAACTATGTATTTCAGCCTTATCTGGACTCGTTTGTCATAGTATTCATTGATGATATCCTGTTGTACTCTCATATCCAGAAGGAGCATGCCCAGCATTTAAGGATGGTGTTGCGGCGGTTGAGGGAGGAGAAGCTCTATGCCAAGTTATCCAAGTGTGGGTTTTGGCTTAGTTCAATGGCATTCTTGGGGAATGTGGTGTCCAGTGGGGGATTAAGGTGGATTGAAGAAGATAAAGGTAGTTCAGAGTTGGCCCAGGTCGTCCTCAGCTACGAAGATTCGGAGCTTTCTCAGCTTAGCCGGTTATTATCTTCGTTTCGTGGAGGGTTTCTCGTCTATAGCATCACATTTGACCAAATTAACCCAGAATGGTGCTACTTTCAGGTGGCCGGATGAGTGTGAAGAGAGCTTTCAGAAGCCCAAGACTGCCTTAACCACAACTTCAGTTCTTGTTTTACCTTCAGCTTCAAGTTCTTATACAGTGTATTGTGATGCTTATCAGATCGGTATTAGTTTTGTCTTGATGTAGGAGGGTAGAGTATTGGCTTATGCTTTTGCGTCGGTTGAAGCCACATGAGAAAAACTACCCCGTCCACGATTTGGAGTTAGCTGCCATAGTTCATGCATTGAAGATTTGGAGGCATTATCTCTACGGTGTTTAGTGAGTTATTTATAGATCATCGGAGTCTTCAACACTTGTTCAAACAAAAGGATCTAAATATGAGACAACAGAGATGGTTGGAGCTGCTAAAGGACTGTGATATCACTATTTTGTATCATCCCGGGAAGGCCAATTTGGTGGCCGATGCCTTGAGTAGAAAGGAGGTGAGTATGGATAGCCTTGCATTCATTCTTGTTGGTGAGAGACCGCTTGCAGTTGATGTTTAGGCATTGGCCAACCAGTTCGTGAGATTAGATATTTCGGAGTCCAGCAGGGTTCTAGCTTGTGTAGTTTTTCGGATTCTTATATGATCATATCATAGAGCGCCAGCATGATGATCCTTATTTGCTTGTCCTTAAGGACATGGTTCAGCACGGTGATGCCAAGGATGTTACTATTGGGGTGATGGGGGCGTTGAGGATACAGGGTCAGATTTGTGTTCCCAATGTAGATGGGCTACGTGAGTTGATTCTTGAGGAGGCCCATAGTGCGCGGTATCTTATTCATCAGGGTATCACGAATATGTACCAGGACTTGAGGCAACACTATTGGTGGAGGAGGATGAAGAAGAATATAATGGGGTTTGTAGCTCGGTACCTTAACTGTCAGCAGGTAAAGTATGAGAATCAGAGACCGGGCAGATTGCTTCAGAGGCTCGAAATTCCAGAGTGGAAAATAAGAGCGTATCACCATGGATTTTATAGTTGGACTCCATGGATTCCAGGAAGTTCGATGCTATTTGGGTGATTATGGATCAGCTAACAAAATTCACGCACTTCATTTCAGTTGGGACTACTTATTCTTCGGAGCAGTTGGCTGAGATTTATATCCGTGAGATTGTTCTCTTTCACGGTGTGGCAGTGTCCATCATTTTAAATCGGGGCATGCAGTTTACATCGTAGTTTTGGAGAGCGTGCAGCGTGAATTAGGCACCTAGATTGAGTTGAATACAACGTTTCACCCTCAGATGGACGAGCAGTCCAAGCGCACCATTCAAATATTAGAGGATATGCTTCGCGCCTGTGTCATTGATTTTTGGGGTTCTTGGGATCCATTTCTGCAACTCGTGAAGTTTGCTTACAACAGCTACCAGTCAAGCATTCCAATGGCTCCATATGAGGCTTTGTATAGGAGAAGGTGTGGATCTTTGGTAGATTGGTTTGAGCCGGGTGAGGCTAGGCTATTGGGTACTGACTTGATTTAGGATGCCTTGGACAAGGTTAAATTGATTTAGGATCAGCTTCGCACGGCATAGTCTAAACAGAAGAGTTACGCGGATAGGAAGGTTTGTGATGTTGCTTTCATGGTTGGGGAGAAGGTACTACTCAAGGTTTCACCCACGAAGGGTCTTATGAGGCTTAGAAGAAGGGAAAGTTTAGCCCTTGGTATATTGGGCAGTTTGAGGTACTTCAGAGGATTGGAGAGATGGCTTACAAGCTTGCCTTGCCACCTAGTTTGTTGAGTGCGCATCCAGTGTTTCATGTTTCTATGTTTCGCAAGTATGTCAACGATCCGTCTCATGTATTGGATTTCAGCATGGTTCAGTTGGATAGGGATTTGACTTATGATGTGGAACCGGTGGCCATTTTGGATCGGTAGGTTCAAAAGTTGAGGTCAAAAGACATTGCTTCGATGAAGGTGCAATGAAGAGGCCATCTAGTTAAAGAGGCTACTTAGGAGACCGAGAAGGAGATGTGGAGAAATTATCCATGCCTATTTGAGACTCCGAGTACGTTTCTATACCTATTTGAGGACAAACGTTTTTTTAAGAGATGGAGGATGTAATGATCTGGCCGGTTGTTTTGAGATTTGTAGCCTCGTTCCCCCATTTACTGTTCATTCCCTGCTTAAATTGTTGTTATGTGACTTGCCAGGGTAGTTGGTTCGGGTTTAGAGAGTTTTAAAATGAATTGAGACACTTAATCTCAAGGTTGAACAGCTTAAGTTCAATAGGTTGACCGGATGTTGACTTATTTGTAGATGAATCCGGAATGGAGTTTTGGATGGTTCCATTAGCTCCGTTGGGTGATTTTGGACTTAGGAGCGTGTTCAGATAGTGATTAGGAGGTCCGTAGTTTATTTTTGCTAGAAATGGTGAAAGTCAGAATTTAGAAGACTGATCGAGAGTGGACTTTGTGGTTACAGGGCTCGGATTGGAGTTCCAGGAGTTGTGTGTCAAATTTGAGGTCAATCGAAAGTGATTTGGTAGGTTTCGGCGTCGTTTATAAAAGTTAAAATTCCTTAGTTTCAATAGGCTTGAACTGGAACCCGATTCATGTTTTTGATGTTGTTTGATGTGATTTGGGGCTTGATTAAGTTCGTATCATGTTTTAGGACTTGTTGTATAAATGGTTGAGGTCCCTGGGGCCTCGGGTGGAGTTCAGATGGTTAACATATCAAATTTGGAGTTTGAAAGATTGCTGAAGCTGGTAGTCTTCTGGTCAATCGCACCTGCGCAACTTTGGTCACAGGTGTGAGTCAAGGAGCGTTGGTGCGTCCATGGAAGGAATGTGCAGTGGTCATAGGTGCAGAAGAAGTTTCGTAAATGCGGATGCGCATCTACGTGCGGTTGACCGCAGAAGCGGATTTAGCAAAGCAGCAGAGGCGTCGATGGGTCCCCAGCTAAGTGGGTTTCGCAGGAGCATGATTATTTTTCCGCAAAATTGGATATGTAGGTGCGCGCCCAGGCTGTGTAGGTGCCTAAATTCCTTTGCAGTGTTTGAATTCGAGAGTTTCCGAGATTTTCTTTATTTTAAACATTTCAAGCTCGATAATAGGCGATTTTTGAGATATTTTCGAGGGATTTCTTGAGACAAGTCACTTGTGGTTAAATTTATTCAATAATCATATTTCCCTATTGAATTTTTCACCTAGATTATATGGTTTTGAGGTGTAATTTAGAGTTTTAAGGCTAAGGATTTGGAGAGTTTAAATTGGGGATTTGCGTGCCTATTTGGTGTTGGATTTTGGTAAATTCAGTATGGTTGGACTCGTGACCGAAAGAGTTTTGGATTTTTTGACTTCTATTAGATTTCGAGATGCGGGCCCTGGTGCCAACTTTTGAGTGGACTTTTTGACTTTAATTAAAAGCTTAGTAATTTCATATGGAATTGATTCTTTTAGCTCGTGTTGATTGTATTGAACTGTTTGTAGCTATGTTCAAGGCATTTGGAGGTCGTTTCGCGAGGCAAGGACTTGTTGGAGTAGAGTTTCGAACAGTTTGAGGTAAGTTATACTTCTAAACTTGGTTTTAAGGGTATGAAGCGCCGTGATTATGTGAATGTTGCGAGTTGACGCATGTGCTAGATGACGGGCATATAAACGACCATGTGAATTGTGATTTAGTCAATTCTATGGAACTGTGTAGCTATCTTATCTGAAAAACTTTATTGTATTCTATGTGTTAGAGTACTTGAACTATAATTCATGCTAGAAATATGTTTAAGCTGTATGCTAGTACTATTAGGACCCACAGTGGTCATACTTTGTTATTGAACTAATTGCTTAACCTATCAATTTGTACTCAGTCACAGTTATTGCTTGCATATCGTGTCTCAATCTCTATTGTATTTACTTGTTATGTCATATCATTATTTGTGGGCTGAATATCATGATTTTGGTGAGTTCGAGAGACTAGAGACGTTATTGGCTGAGTAAGGCTGAGGGCCTATTGTGAATGGTATTTATGGGATCAGGTTGCACGCCACAGCAGGTTAATTGATTCGCGCCAGGATTTAGTTTACTATAGAGCTTGGGTTAGATCGGCCCCTCCGGAGTCTGCACACCCACAGTGGACGCAATTCTAGCAGTTATGATTTGACTTTTATTGCAAAACATTGAAAAAAAATGCTATTAAACAAGTTAAATTGTCATATTTTAGACTATGAAATGAAAATTTAAAAATATCGTTTTTAATTTGCTCTCATGTAACATTGATGCAATGAGTCTGCAAAAAGCAAAGGGTGGTTGAGGTAGTAATGGGATAATTTAATCGATTCGGGAAATAAGTAAACTTGTAAATAGAGTATAATTTAGTTAATAATGAGATAAGGATTGTTTTCATTTTTGTCCGGCGGCCAAAATTATTTACAAGCAGTAGTAGTCCAAATATATATAATATATATAGTAATTATCTATTTATTATGTATATTATATGTATACTTAATATAAAAAATGCTTATACATAGATTGACGCCTGAGCTTGTCCTCAAATTTCTGTTATACACATGTTGGCCATGGGAATCATTTTTTACACGTAACTTTTATTTATTACATGTTGAAAAAATATTTGATTATGGAGAATAGGATTTATCAAAGATTGGGCGTGTCAAGGATATTTCGCCTACACAATAAAGAATAAAATTAGGCATATGCCTTAGGTTTTAACAAGCTCTTCGAGTTATTAAACAGAGAATAGAACTAGCAGAATTCAAGAAAAAAAATCCAGAATATAGAAGGAAAAAGATGAGTCAGAAAGTTGTCATAGAAAGTGTGTTTTTAGCTCTCCAAAGATCATATTTATATAGGTGTTGCTTCAATGACTAAATAACGGCTATTTAATGACTAGTTTGACTCTATTTAAATGTGAAATAATTTACTAAATAATAAGCAGACATAAAAATAATATTTCAAAAAAGAAAAGTTTTTCAAAATCAAAATGATGGACATTCCGTTTTGAGAAACCACTAATTTTTCAAAATTTCTCCCACATATCTCAAAAGGGATATAAAAATTATTGATGATGATGATGATGATGGTGATAATGATGATGATGATGACGACGACAGGACGACAATGATGATGATGCAACGATGATGATGATGATGACGATGATGATGACGACGACGATGACGATGATGACGACGAAGATGACGACGACGATGACGATGACGATGACGATGACGATGATGACGACGATGATGATGATGATGATGATGAAAACGACGATGATGACGAAGATGACGATGACGACGACGACTACGACGATGATGATGCCGACGATGACGATGATGACGACGATGATGACGATGCTGATGACGACGATGATGACGTCGACAATGATGATGACGATCATGACGACGATGATGATGATGACGACAATGACGACGACTACGACGACGACGATGATGATGACGACGACGACGACGAAGATGAGATGATGATAACGATGATAATGACAATGACGATGACGATGATGATGATGACGATAATGACGACGACGACGATGACGATGATGACGACAATGACGATGATGACGACAATGACGATGATGATGCTAAGGATGATGATGATGATAATAGCAATAAAAATAAATAAAGAGAGAGAGTATACTTTGGTGGAATTTGGGTATAATGAAATTTTATCTTGTGTCTTATGGATAAGATTTAATTTATAGAATAATTGGTGAAGTTTACAACCTATATGAACCAAAAAACTCGTGTTGTAAGCTTGGGATCTTATTCATCATATTATATCCCCAAATTTCTATCATTATCGTGGTTTTGCGCTAATAGGCCTTGTGCGCTTCTGGTTTTCATGAGTGCTCTAAAACTTTTACCACAAATTTCAAAGGAGCGGCCCCACTCCATACTCATATCGGTCCAACCATCAAGTATATTCCGCAGTGCAATACACCACCTATAAAAGGCTATGAATTATTGGATTAAGAGTTTGATGATTCAGCCTCATATTTTTTGCAGTCTTACACTATATACACACATCATAGGAAGAGACATAATTTATAGTACGTATTTGATCAACTAATAACTTGTTATTACACATATGAACCTTCTTCATCGGATCTCCAACCACATAGGTCGGGTTACCATCATTATTGATATGACTCAAATTGGCAATAGTCTCATTTCTCTCGATGTTTCATATATTAATTTTCTCCCTAAAGGTTTAGTCAGTGGATCAGCCAAATTCACTTTTGACTTCACATAATCTATGAAAATAATTTCACCTCTCAACAGTTGTTGTATCACATTATGTCTCACTTGAATGTGTCTACTTTTCTAATTGAAGGATTTATTTTTTAGCAATGGTTATTGCAGCTTGGCAATCACAATGCATTGACATAGAAGGTGTAGTGGAATACATGTCAAAAGATTCTTTAACCATTGGGCTCATTGCCAGCGAATTCTAATGCCATAACCTCAAATTCCATGGTAGATCTAGCTATTATTGTTTGTTTAGCTAATTTTCAAGCCACAACATCTCCACCAAGGTTGAACACATAACCACTAGTGAATTTTCTTTGAATCAGAGACCCAGTTAGCATCACTATATCCTTCAAATATAGTGTGAAATCCACTATATTTGATACCATAATTCATGGTATCTCTTAAATATATTTTACTCTTAATAATGTATTTCAATGATCATGACTCGAACTTTGAGCATATCTACACAATCTACATACATCATATGCAACATCAGGTCAATTCCTCAAATGCGTTAGGCTACCAAAACTTTAAGCATATTTATATTGATCTATAGCATCTCCCTTATTGTTTCAATGTGAGCATGTGGGTGTGTTAATATAATAAGCTTATAAAAGACATTTAATCCATTCAAATGTCAGATTCAATGTCAAAAGATAATGTTAGAAACATTAGAATAATAAGCCAACATTAGAATTGTAATGACCCAACCGGTCATTTTAAGTATTTGCACTCCGTTCAACTGTTTGAAATCTTGAGAATCTTCATAGAATATATTATGACTTGTATGAATCGTGGTTTCTAGTTTTCAGGTGATTCGGGATTGATTTGGAAGAATGATTCTCAATTAAGAAGCTATAAGTTGGAAGAGTTTACCAAGTTTGAATTTTATATACTTGATCCAGGATTGGAGTTTTGATGGTTCTGTTAGGTCTAGATGGTGATTTTGAACTTGAGTGTATGTCCGGATTTGCATTTGGATGTTTCTTGAAAGTTTTGGCATTAATTGGCGAAAGTTGCCAATTAGAAGATTTGAAAAGTTTATAGGTTTGACCGGTAGTTGACTTTGATGATATATGATTCAGATTGTGGTTCTGGGAATTGGAATATCTTCGTTATATATTTGGAACTTGTATGCAAAATTTGATGTCATTCTGAGTTGATTTGATAAGGTTCAAGACGAGTTTTGGAAGTTGAAAAATCAAAGTTCTTCATGTTTGATTTAAGGTGCGATTAATCATTTCGATATTGTTATTTGTGATTTGAGGTCTCGTGTGGGTCTGTGTTACAATTTGGAACTTGTTAGTGTGATTGGACGAGGTCCCAAGGGCCCGAGGTGTGATTCGGGTAAGTTTCGGATGGTCTTAATCACTTTGAGCAGTTCTAGTGATGGTGTCTCGTACGTGCGTGATTCTGGCCGCAGGTGTGACACCGCTTATGCGGAGTTTTGGGTCGCTTCTGCGAAGGTAAGGCACCCAGGTGTGTCACAACCCAAAATCCAACTAGCCGTGATGGCACCTAATCCAACCCACTAGGTAAGCTAATTAGCAACAATAATCTAATTCATTGAGATTTACTGAGAAATGTAAATGATAATATAATTGAACTTCTACAGAAAGAACTTCCAAAGTCTGCTAGTACAAATCATGAGCTTGTAAAATTTAGAGTTTATAAAGCTAGAATGAAATAAATACATCACTTATTTGAAATATACACGAATAGATAAATAATTCTAAAGCTACCAAGAACAAGATGTAGCTATGACTGGAACGCAGGTTCATCTTCAATGTCAGCCCCCGCTATGCACAGCAACATCAACATCCAAATCTGCACACAAGGTGAAAAAGTGCAGTATGAGTACAACCGACCCCATGTACTCAATAAGTAACAAACTAACATTAGGTTGAAAGTAGTGACGAGCTGGGACAAGGGTCAAAGTCCAGCACCAATAGCCAACAACAGCTCATAACAATATAATAAAAGTGGTGCAAGAAATAACTCATATATGTGATACTCAGCTAGTTCACAGTTCCGGAAAATAGGCATGTTTTTCAAGTATAATGGTGAAAAGCCAAATCTCTTACTAGAATCACAAAAATATAAGTAAATATTAAAAAATTGTGATTTTCTCAAAAACATTCAACAACAGGTAAGATTTTTCATTATCAAATGGCATGAGGAAAGTATATCTTTATGCCTACATGTCAATGTGTATGTGAAGACATGAATGCCGCAATACCGTATAGCATGAGAAAAATGCATCTCTATGCCTGTATGTCAAGTGTGCAAGTCGAATGCAATGCAACACAGTGATAAAACTATATGCATACTCTAAGAGTATGAATTCACTCAGTCTCACAGTCACTCAATCACTCGGCACTCACACTCTGTAAGTACCTGCGCTCACTATGGGTATGCAGACTCTGGAGTGACGGATCTAGCGCAAGTGCTAATATAAGCCAATTATGGAATAAATCAACAAGGCCTGCTGCAGCGTGCAACCTGATCCCATAAACATCCTCACAATAGGGCCCTCGACCTCACCTAGTCATCAATCTCTCCAGTCTCTCGGCCTCCCAAATCTCACACCAATCGGCCCAACCAATGATAATATGATGTGAGACAAATGATATCAGAGACGAGATATGATATGCAACGAATGAGAATGAATGAGTATGTAATTGCAATTTAAGCAATTAATTCAACAGCAGAAATTGCCTCACCGGGTCCCAACAGGATAAGCATATATCCTAAACATGATTTGTAACATAGATTATAGCTCAATTACTCTAGAACATTGAAATTTCATGAATAGAAACAAGATTAGCTCACCACACAGTACCACAGAATCAATCAAGTCATAATTCACACACTGCACGCCCACACGACCATCACCTAGCATGTGCGTAACCTCAACACAAAATACATAACACGTATATTTGGGGTTCATACCCTCAACAGCAACTTTAAAAATATCACTTACTTCGAAGAAGCCAAATCCAATGCCGAGAAAGCCACACAATACTATAAAAATGCCATACTGTATGCATCAACCTCCGACCGACTCGAAATTAGCCAAAAGCAACTCAAGAACATCAAATAATGCCAAAGGAAACAAACCTAATTGATAAAAGTCAAATCTTTAATCAAAAGCCCAAAGTCAACCAAAAAGTCAAACCTGTGCTCGCACCTCGAAACCCGACAAAACTCACAAAATCCGACAATCCATTCAATTACAAGTCTAACCATACTAGTTTCACTCAAATCCGACTCCGAATCGATGTTCAAAACTCAAAACTTCACTCTATGAAACTTTAGACAAAAAATCCTAATTTCTCTTTTGAATTCATTAACCAAATGCCAAAAACGAAAATAGATTCACGAAATAAAATCAAAAGTAAGTAGAGAACACTTACCAATATCCATGTGAAGAAAATCGCTTCAAAACGCATCTCAATCCGAGCTCTATAACTCCAAATATGCAGTGATGGCTGAAACTCCTGAAATAGAGTACTTTATAATTCACTGGACAGTCATGTGCATTGCGATCGCAGAATAATCCACGTCAATGCTAAGAAGAGAAAATGGCACTGCTTAAAATACCCAACGCGTCCGCGAGACAAGCCATGCAAACGCGCAGACCACTGGAATAAAGCTACGGGGATGCACCCAGATACACGCGAACGCGAAGACACCTTCGCCCAGCACCCATGCCTATCCGCGGTCGCCTTCCCAGGCACGCGACCGCGGTACACACATGCTCAAACTCCACGAACGTGGTCCCCCAATAGCGATTGCATAGAGGAAAGTGCCCCATCTCCAACATTGTACATTGCGATCGCATTTCTTCGCTCATGATCGCATGGAAGGAAATCAACACCAGCAGCCCAGAACACACTAGCAACCAAACATGAAGGAAAAATTCTCTGATTCCACTCCGAAACTTACCCGAGCCCCTCGGGGCCCTGGCCAAACATACAAACAAGTATGAGGCCTCAAATAACACACAACAACATCGAAACGACAAATTTCGCCTTAAATCAAACTTAATGAACTTTTGAACTTTCAACTTCCAAAACTCGCGCCCAAACATACCAAATCAACTCGGAATGAACTCAAATTTTGCACACACGTTCCAAGTGACATAATGAAGCTTTTCAAATTCTCAAAACCACAATCTGAATCTAATATCCTCAAAGTCAACTCTCCGTCAAACTTATGAACTTTCCAGACCTTCAAATTTCTAACTTTTGCCAATTAGCACCGAAACCTTCTAGAAATATCCAAATGCAAGTCGGGGCATATGCTCGAGTCCAATTCACCATCTAGACCTAACGGAACCATCAAAACTCCAATCCGAAATCAAATACTAAAAAGTTAAACTTCGTTAACTCTTCCAACTTTAAAGCTTCAATCTTGAAGGTCATTCTTTCAAATCAATTCCGAATAACCAAAATCGACAATCCACACAAGTTATAATACATTATAGGATATTCTCAAGACTTCAAATTGACTAACGAAATGTAAATATTAAAAATGACCGGTCCTGTTGTTACATTCTTCCTCAGTTAAACATACGTTCGTCCTTGAACGTCCCCAAAGTCATTCCAAAGACATCAAACCGCCGTGTAACCTTACTATGTACATATCTGGGGTAATCCCACATCACCCTAATCCTTATAAGCCTCACGACATAACATAAATGAAGTTCTTTAAGTCAACCTTAGCCCATAAACATTGGAACCCAATTTCCAACATCCGAAATTCCTTACTAGACCCGAATCTCGCATCTACACTCTGTATAAGTCTGAACAAGCTGTATCACGCCATAACCAAAACACAAGATGCCACCACATGATATACCATATAACTCAGATGCTCACAGCAATAACTTCTAACCATAGTAGCTGCTATAACTTCTAACCACAATCAACTAGGCTAGTACCACAATACCAACGAAGCATCCGTAAGTCAAAACTTAGTGCACCTTCTAAAATGCGCACCCTTCTCATGCAATACCAGGTAGTAATATCATTCATCTATTCATCTAAAACCGTCCATGTTGCCTAAGAATTTATGACCTTCCCTTCAAAACTAAACTGTGACCTTGCACACGCAAATCTCAATCCCACACAACACATCGCATATATCATGCCATCATATGAAAAGTACGAGAACCTGATTATCAACTCTGAGTCACTAGCAAAATACATACTCATTCAGTCTGAAACCTGCCACTGATCCCCTCCAAAAGAAAATCACAATATGAAAGTAGCTCCTCATGCCGGTAGGAAGTATCCATCTCAAATCGTGGGAAAAAGGATCGAGAATTATTGAAACCTATTTGCACATAACCAAACCATCACAACTGAATCTATCTAACTCAACCAAGACACGCAGGTCGCCAAACCCAAGAGTATTGCCACAAAACACCTGTAGAGACTCACCACATCATAACCCAAAGAACCGATCATATCAATTACCGTGCTAATATAAGATACTACCAAGTTGTCCTATTTCTTCGAGTTCCTTCATAATTAACCTCAAGTGAGACTTCCCCTTGCAAGAACACTACGATCCTCAACCTAAGCTCACCACACGAGACCCTAGCATACAACCACATTGCCCTAAGGCCCATAAGCCATTATATTCCCTCTTAGCACCCCAAAGTATCACAATTGAGACACTCACTCTGAAGAGACCTCATGTAAACTTAAAAATGTTTCCTTTACCTCCCTAATACTGAAATGTAAAATCCATAGTGAAGTAGAAATACCGCGAGTCTCGACATCATCCAATGCAGATCCCAGATCTTGCCATATACAAATCCGAATAAATTCTTAATTGTTACATATAAATCTTGAATCCATTAGAGCCTTCTTGAGAGTCATCCACTCTGTCCAAATCTCAATTTCCCCGCCCAAATGGGTCGAACAACCTGTGCCCCATTAGCACGACGAAACCTAAAGAAGTAATTCACACCTCTAAGCAACCAAGCAAATTCGTATTTGCATGCGCACGACATCTTCACGAATAACAACTCAATCATTCCATTATTCACATATACCCATAAAGTGTAATACATCATGCATCCAGAAATTTCCTTGTTTAAGTCATCCTTGAAACCATCTTCTGCAAGTCATAATCGATCCATACGTGTGCCTCAAACCGAAACCAATACAATACATAACTGTGGAATCAACTCGTCGATAGCAGACTCCCTCACTTAGCTCAAAGCCATGGAATAAAACATCTTATTACGAAACATCTAATACCTCAAATCATCTGCAAATCTCGCATTTATCCTCGTGACGGTCAGATCCACTATTACAACTGATCTAAACTCAAATCGCACAAATGTATCTACTGGTAGAAAAGAAAGCCTCCACCCAACATCATAAGGATCACACACCCATAGATTACCCGCAGGTTATAACCCACCTGCTTAGCTCAAACTCACATCTCTATATACCCTTTCACAGCCATAACTACTATGCCATCACTTAATCTTCCTGAGTCTGAACTCACAACAAGACATGAAAATCTACTTAGCTCCACAATTAAACAACATCGAAGAATCCGCATTACGATCATAACTCGAGACTAATTAAGACAGAAATCAAGTTCCCAATATTTCTTTTACATCTCAAGCAAACTCTTCTCGTCACATTCAGTCCATCTGAACACATCTCACAGTAACATCATACTTCATCATATAGCCATCCAACCACTCACCGAGACATAAATTCCACCCATAGGGATGCTACCAGAAATATAAGTCCAAAAGCATATAATCACACAACTGAAGCTACCGAGCCTAAGCTGCGGTCTAAACCTGGTCTCAAGTCCTCCAGACTGGCCCATCACCAAAACACCGAAAACACATCTTGCACCTTATCCTAGGAATACATAAGACGTCGATGCATAACTGATATGGAGCGCTTACATACACATACGAGTGAGTGGAAGGAATTCAAAGAGTTACGCTTCAAGCTGAATCAATATCGCACGATCAGAAAATAAAGATGGGAAGTATATCCTAAATACCCTGAAGCCTCTCGAAGATAGGTATGGATGTCATCATACAGATCCGCAAGACTCTACTAGACATTTGCTCGTGACTCGTAGAACCTATGAACCTAGAGCTCTGATACCAAATTGTCACGACCCAAAATCCAACTAGTCGTGATGGCACCTAACCCAACCTGCTAGGTAAGCCAATTAGCAACAATAATCCAATTCATTGAGATTTACTAATAAATGTAATGATAATATAACTGAACTTCTATACAAAGAATTCCCAAGAACTGGTAGTACAAATCATGAGCTTCTAAGATTTAGAGTTTACAAAACTGGAATGAAACAAATACATTATCTGTTTAAAATACACATGAACAGATTAATAACTCTAAAGCTACCAAGAACAGAGACAACTATGACTGGAGCACAGGTTCATCTTCAGTGCCAGATCCCACCATACACATAAACATAAGCATCCATATCTGCACGTAAGGTGCAGAAGTAAAGTATGAGTACAACCGACCCCATGTACTCAATAAGTAACAAATCTAACATTAGATTGAAAGTAGTAACGAGCTCGGACAAGGATTAGAGTCCTATGCCAATAGCCAACAATAGCTCATAACAATATAGTAAAAGTGGTGCAAGAAATAACTCAGAGATGTGATACTCAGCTAGTTCACAGTTCTGGAAAATAGGCATGCTTTTCAAGTATAACAATGAAAAGCCAAATCTTTTACTGGAATCACCAAAATATGAGTAAATATGAAAAAACTGTGATTTTCCCAAAAACATTCAACAACAGGTAAGATTTTTTATTATCAAATGGCATGAGGAAAGTACATCTCTATGCCTAAATGTCAATGTGTATGTGAAGTCATGAATGACACAATACTGTATAGCATGAGAAAAATACATCTCTATGCATGTTTGTCAAGTGTGCATGTCGAATGCAAACCGACACAGTGACAAAACTATATGCATACTCTGAGAGTATCAATTTACTCAGTCCTCACAGTCACTCAGTCCACCCAATCACTCGACACTCGACACTCGGTACTTGTGCTTGCACTCGGACTCGGCACTCGCACTCAGTAGGTACCTGCACTCACTGCAGGTGTGCAGACTCTGGAGGGGCGGATCAGCCCAAGAGCTAAAATAAGCCAATCATGGCTTAAATCAATAAAGCCTGTTGTGGCGTGCATCCCGATCTCATTAAAATCCTAACAATCAGACCCTTGGCCTCACTCATCTATCTAGTTTCTCGGCCTCAAAAATGTCATGCCAATCAGCCCAAACAATGTCAATATGATGTGAGAGAAATGATATCAAAGATTGAGATATGATATACAATGAATGAGAATGACTGAGTATGTAATTACAATTTAGGCAATTAAATCAACAACCGAAATGACCTCAATGGGTTCCAACAGGATAAGCATATAGCCTAAACATGATTTCTAACATGGATCACAGCTCAATTATTCTAGCACTTAGAAATTACATGGATAGAAACAAGATTATGTCACCACACAGTACCACAGAATCAATCGAGTCATAACTCACACGGTACATGCCCACACGCCCGTCATATAGCATATGTGTCACCTCAACACAAAACACATAACACATATATTCGGGGTTCATACCCTTAGCACCATGTTTAGAAGTATTACTTACCTCGAACAAGCCAAATCTAATACCGAGCAAGTCACACAATATTCTAGAAATGCCACCCCGTACACATCAACCTCTGAAAGGCTCGAAACTAGCCAAAAGAACCTTAATAACATCAAATAATACCAAACAAAATAAACCCAATTGATAAAGGTCGAATCTTTAATCCAAATCCCAAAGTCAACCAAAATATCAAACTCGGACCCGCACCTCAGAACCCGACAAAACTCACAAAATCCAAGAACCCATTCGATTATGAGTCCATCAATACTAGTTTCACTCAAATCCGACTTCGAATTGATGTTCAAAACTCAACTATATGAAACTTTAGACAAAAACCGCCAATTTCTCTTTTGGATTCATCAACCAAATGCCAAAAACAAGAATAGATTCAGGAAATAAAATCAAAACCGAGTAGAAAACATTTATCCCAATCAATGTGGTGAAAATCGCTTCAAAAAATCATCTCAATCCAAGCTCTATGGCTCCAAATATGCAAAAGTGGCCGAAACCCCCGAAATAGAGTACTTTATAATTCACTCGACAGTCATGTGCATCGTGATCGTGGAAAAATCTGCGCGATCGCGAAGATGAGAAAATGGCACTACTCAAAATACCTAACGCATCCGCGAGAAAAGCAATGCGAACATGCAGACCACTGGAATAAACCTACATGAACACACCCAGATATACACGAACACGAAGACACCTTCGCCCAACACCCACACTGATCTGCGACTGCCTTCCCAAGCACGCGACCACGATACACAAACCGCTCAAACTCCGTGAACGCGGTCCCCCATTAGAGAACACATAGAGGAAAATTCCCCCAGATCCAACATTGTACATTGGGATCGCATTTCTTCCGTTGCAATTGCATAGAAGGAAATTAGCACCAGGAGCCCAAAACACCAGCATCAAACATAAAGGAAAAATGCTCCGATTCCATTTCGAAACTTACCCCAGCCCCCCTGGGGCCCCGTCCGAACATGCCAACAAGTACCATAATATAACAAGGACCTACGCAGGGCCTAAAATCACACATGACAACATCTAACGACGAATCGCGTGTTAAATCAAACTTAATTAACTTTTGAACTTTCAACTTCTAAAACTTCCACCGAAACATATCAAATCAACTTGGAATGAGATCAAATTTTTCACACAAGTCCCAAATGACATAAAGAATCTATTCCAATTTCTGAAATCACAATTCAAGTTCAATATCCTCAAAATCAACTCTCGGTCAAACTTATGAACTTTTCAAACTTTCAAATTTCCAACTTTCGCCAATTAGAGCTGAAACCTTCTAGAAATATCCAAATGCAAACCTGGCATACACCCGAGTTCAAAATCACCATCCGGACCTAATGGAACCATCAAAACTCTAATCTAAGGTCAAATATGAAAAAAGTCAACTTGGTCAACTCTTCCAACTTGGTTGTGCGCACTTGCGAGTTTGATAAAGCTGGAGAGTTGCACTTTTGCACGTTGTAGACTACACCTGAAGGGTCGTAGACGCGGGTGTTTTGTCACAAAGGCAAAGAACTACTTGTTGAGGTGTTCTCTTAGATGCAAGATTGGAGCCGCAGAAGTCCCTATTGCAGATGCGTGGTTTTCTCGCAAAAGCGAGGATGCAGGTATGCATTTGACTCCATAAATGCGGAAATGCTTGGCTAATTCTATATATTTCAAGGGTTTGTTCACTTATCCATATTTTGAACTATGGAGCTAGGATTTGGATGATTTTGAAGGCGATTCGTAACACATGATCGGGGTAAGTATTTTTTGCTCGGTTTTAGTTATATTTAATAATTCTATCTTTGATTTTGGCATTTGGATTATGAATTTCAAAAAGAAATTAGGGTTTTTTGTCTAAATTTTTCTAAAGTGAATTTTTAAGTTTTGAACATCGATTTGGAGTTGGAATTGAGTGAAATTAGTATGGTTGAACTCGTAATTAAATGAGTTATCAGATTTTGTAAGTTTTATCAGGTTTCGAGGTGCGGGTCCGAGTTTGATTTTTTGGTTGACTTTGAGTAGATGTGTAAAGATTCAACCTTTATTATTTGGGATTATTTTTTAAGCATTATTTGATGTATTTGAGTTGCTTCTGGTTAGTTTCGATCCGTTCGGAGGTTGATATGCGTGAGATGGCATTTCTAAAATATTGTTTGGCTTGCTCGGTATTGGATTTGGCTAGTTCGAGATAAGTAAACTATTTAAACTTGGATCCGAGGGTTTAACCTTGGGAACTGTGTCATAAGAGATATATTGGGATAACGCACATGCTAGGTGACAAGTGTGAGGGCGTGCACCAGGTAATCCTAATTCAAATTTACTATTAGACTATGACTGGACTTGCTTTGTTGTTATATCTTGTTCTATCTGTGAAATTCCTACTTGTTAGAGTAAATGAGTTGTGATTCATATTAGAAATCATGTTTAGGTTGTGGGCTTATTCAGTTGAGACCTAATGAGGCTTTTTTTGTTATTTTGAGTTATCTGCTCTAAGTGTAATTATATACTCAGTCATGATTCTTTATTTGCATATCATATCCCATTCTTTGTTCATCATTCATTTTTACATTATATGTTCTCATTGTTTGGGTTGAGATGTACGAGATTGTAAACCCTTGAGACATGAGAGATTGATGACTGAGGTGGGCCTAAGAGCCATGTTGTGAGTGTCATTGTGGATCGGGCTGCACACCGCAGTAGGCCATATTGGCTTTGTAACTGTTACTGATTATTTTGGATCGGTTTGCACGCCACAACATGCCTTATTGACTTATATATTATAGTAGATCGGGTTGTATGTAGCAGCAGGCCTTATAGGCTTTTGATTAGCGCTTGGGTAGGATTCGCACATTCGGAGTCTGACATAACCACTAGTAAGTGCATGAACAATGATTTATATACATGTAATTTGGTGAGGGGCTTATGAGCCAGGAAACCATACAGTGTTGACTAATGGTGTATGTGTGATGAAGTGGCCAAATGAGACAGATAGCTTGAGCATGTTGAGGGATGAAAATACCTGATAATATTGCCATAAAATCATTTATTTGACACGTATACTTGGAATGTAGGTATAGAGATGTATTTTTTCCTCATGTTCTACAGTATTATAACATTCATGACTTGATATGCATATTGACATGTAGGCATAGAGATACACTTTCTTCAGGCTATATGATAAATATCTTATTTGTCATAGAAAGTTTGGGAAACATCACTGTTTTTCTGATATGCTCATATTTTTGTTATTTGGATGAAAGATCAGGGATTTACTGTTATACTTGAAAAGCACGTCTATTTTTCGTAATTTTGAACGAGTTGAGCATAATATCTTTTGCGTTATTACTTATACTACTTTTATTATAGTATTACGAGTTTTTTTTTTAATTGGTGTTGGACTCTGACCATTTTACGAGCTCGTCACTATCTTCAACCTAAGCTTAGGTTTGTTATATATTGAGTATATGTGGTCGGTTGTACTCATACTATATTTCTACACCTTTCATGCAGATTTTGGAGCTGATGTTACTGCGTATGGTGGGAGCTGGCATTGAAGATGTACCTGCGTCATGGTTGTTGCTATTTCTTGTTCATGGTAGCTTTAAATTTGTAAATCTGTTTTTGTATATTTCGAACATAGGATGTATTTATTTCGTACCGACTTTATAAATTCTAAGTCTTAACAGCTCATGGCTTGTACTACAATCCTTGGGATTTTTATAGAAAGCTTATTTATTTGATTTGTTATCATATTTGAGTTGTGTTGTTTATCATTTGGCTTACCTAGCAGGTTGATTAGGTGCCATCATGACTGGCTGAATTTTGGATCGTAACAAGTAGGTATCAGAGCTCTACATTCATAGGTTTTGAGAATCATGAAAAAATATCTAGTAGAGTCTTGAGGATCGGTATAGTGATGCTCACACATATCTTCGAGAGGCTACAGGGCATCTAGGATATACTTCCCATCTTTCTTTCTGTATCATGCGGTATTGATTTAGCTTAAATCGTACCTCTTTGCATTCCTTTCACTCACTCATATGCGTATGTGAGCTCACTGTATCAGTTGTGCATCGAAGGGTTATGATTCCATGGATGAGGAGCAAGATGCGTTTATTGTGTTTTGATGATGAGCCAGTCTGGAGGACTTGAGGCTGAGTTCATGCCGTAGCTTGGGCTTAGTGGATTTAGTTATGTGAGTATGTGCTTTTGGACCCATACAACCGGTTGTGTCCCTAGAAGTGGGATTAATGGCTCTGTGAGTGGTTGGATAGCTATATGATGAATGTAAAAGATTGCAGGATATGTTCAGATTGCGTGGTATGATAGAAGGGTTTATTGGGATTTTGAAAGGACTATTGGATGCTTGATTTCTATTTTGTTGTGTTGTAGAGTCTCGAGTTATGATCATATTTTCCAGTTATGGGATGGAGTAGATTCTTATGTCTTGTTGACGAGTTTAGAATCGGTAATGTTAAGTGATTGCAGGATGGTTGTGGCCATGGTAGGGCGTAATGAAATGCCAATTCGAGGCTAAGCAAGTGGGTTATCTCCTGCATGGTGGTGTACGGATGTGTGATCCTTATGATGTTGTGTGAAGATTTTCTTTCTATTAATGGGTTATATGTGTTATGATTTAAGTTTAGATCGGATGAGAAAGTTGACCAGACTGTCACGAGAAGTTTATGAAGGATTTAGTTGAATTTTAGTGCGGGATTATGGCAATAATAGAGTATGGGTATCGTGAGTTATCAAATGTTTTGTTCTATAGATGTGAGCCAAGTGAAGGAGTCTGCTATCGACGATTTAATTGCATAGTTATGTGTTGTATTGGTTTTTTTTTTAGGCATACTTGTGGATCGGTTATGATTTGTAGAGGTTGGTTTTGAGGATGACTTAGCAGGGAAATTTCTGGATGCATGATGCATTACACCTTATAGATACACGTATGTCTTGGAATGATTTAGGTTTACTGTTAATAATGGATGTAATGTACTAAGAAATGTATTCACTCTGTTGCTTAGAGGTGTGGATTGCTTCTTTGATTGCTAGTGGAGAACAGATCGTTCGGGTCGTTTAGCTCGTTTGGGCAGCACAATTCAGATTGGATAGGGTGGAGGACCCTCGAGGAGGTTCTAAAGGATGCAAGATTCACATGGGGAATTTGAGGAATTTTGGGGATTGTAAATGGCTAAGATCTGAGATTGCATTAGATAGTTTTGGGACCCGCAACATTTCCATATCATTATGGATTCTATATTTCAGCATCAGAGAGATTAAGAAAACAACGTCAGATTCATAGAAGGCCTCCTCAAAAAGGGTATGTTGGTTGTAGTACTTTGGGGCTCTTAAGAGGGAATACAATGGCTTATGGGCTTCAGGGAAACGTGGTATCATGCTAGGATCTCTTGTAGTGAGCTTTGGGTTAAGAATCATAGTGTGCTGGCAAGAAAAAGTGTTAACTTGAAGGCAATTTAGAAGGAACTCAAATAAATAGGACAGCTTGGTAGTAGATTGGATTAGCATGATAATGGGTTTAATCAGTTCATGGGTTCTTATGATTTGATGATAAGTCTCTACATGTGTTTTGTGACAATACTATTGGATTTGGTAATCTTCGTGACTTGGTTGAGTTAGAGGAATCCAGCTCTGATTTCTTGGTTTTGTGCAAATGAGTTTCGTAGAATATCGAGGATTTCTACCATGGTTTGAGATGGATATTTTCTACCGGCATGAGGAGTATATTGCGTATTGTGATTTTCTCCTGGATAGGATCAAGTGGAAGGTTTCTGGCTTATTAAGTATGTATCCTTCTTGTGACTCATATTTGACAATAGGGTTCTCGTGTTTTCATATGATGGCATGATAGATGCGATATGTAGTGTGGGATTGAGGTTTGCATGTACGATGTTGCGGCTCAGTTTTAAAGGAAAGGTCATGAATTTTAGATAGCATGGACAGGTCCAGATAATTATATGAATGCTAGTAGTACTTGGTATTACCTAAGCAGGCACGCATTTCAGAAGGCATAGTGTGTTTTGACTTACAAATGCTTAATTGGTATTGCGGTACTCGCCTGATCGGTCGACTGCTGATGTTCAAAATTTTCTATGTGGCACAAAAGAATTTTGGAAGTATTTCTTGTGGAATGATTGTATATGAAGGATGTGTCAATGACTTGAGTGGTCGAGTTGGGATCGGATACGGTGATTCTAGTATTCTAGGGATTTGAAGATTGGGAGTTCTCATAAGCAAATTATTCCTTGGTTGTGAATTGTGAAGGTATGGCCAAAGTTAGATAGTTAGTGGTATATATTATGGTTAGGTCATTGTGTACTTTTTGAGGGTTATTTATCTATCTGTGGATGACCAGAGTTGATTTGGGGGCCCATTGGTAGGACCAATGAGGATATGTATTCTACACCAGGTCGAATTTGTTGACTTAGTACTATTTTTGCTGTGGGGTGTGTCATTCAGTTGGAGTTGAGCTTGTTCGTGTTATGATATGTTCTATGTGTTACTCTTCTATGATATAATGGGTTTTGATCTGCTGGTTATTCGAACACTAGATGCCTTTCTGTTTGGACCCTATGGCGAATATTCTAGCGAGATGGTTATTAGGATGTTGAATGGCTGATTGCACCTTAGTTATGGTCTTTCATGTTGATGGTATATTATTTTAATCCTTTTCTCCATGGCTATAGTCATGCACTTCATGTGGTTATTTTTGACTTGTGTATGATTGTTGATTTTTGAGCATTGTGGCTCGAGGTATTTCATGTGGATTAGTGTTTGGCTGGGGTCACGCATTCTAGCAGAATTATGTTGAGATATGATATATTGTGTTAAATTCGTGTGTCCTAGTTCTACAATGTGTGATGGGTTCATAGCAATGTGTTTGTGGTGGTAATTATTGAACCTGCGAGACGGATCTTTCATTTGATTCACTTTTCGTTTTGGGTGCATTTGAGTTGTTGCTTATCGATGCACGGATTTGCACGATTTGTAGCTTAGATAGTATTTATGTGGTATGTTATAGGGCAGATTTTATTGGGTAAGTTGAGGTCATTGGACCTGGAACGAGTGCTATCGAATTTGATTACGGTATGTTTGGGAGAATAATATCGGAAGTCAACTTATAATTTAGCAATCGTTCTTTTCGGGTGAGAGAGCTCCACGACTGGTTGATTTGACTAGTGATTATGAGTTTTTGCATGTTTCATTCATCATTGGAATTATACAAGGGTTTAGAATATGGTTTTTATTTGATATGAGGTTTATTACCGGTATCGGGTTTGTTTTGGGCAGCTATCATGGTCAGAAGCTGTTGCTGTGAGTATCTGAGTTACGTGGTACATCATGTAATTACATCATGAGTTATGGTTTTGGCTTGATACAACTTGTTCAAATTTATACAGTGTATAGATGTGAGAGTCGGGTCTTATAATGGATTCCGGATGTTGGAGATTTGATTCCAAAATTTATGGGCTAAGGTTGAAGAAAGGATCTTCAGTTGGGTTGTGTTGTCAGGCTTATATGAATTGGGATGACGTGAGATCACTCAGGGGTGCATGCATGGTGAGTTTACACATTAATTTGATGGCTTTGGAACGATTCCTAGCACGCTCAAGGATGAATGTTAAATGGGGGAGAATGTAACGACCCAACCTGTCGTTTTAAGAATTTGCAATTCGTTTAGCTGTTTGAAGTCGTGAGTAGCTTCATATGATATATTATGACTTGTGTGAATCATCGGTTTTTGTTTACAAGTAATTCGAGATTGATTTAGAAGAATGATTCTCAACTAGGAAGGTTTAAGTTGGAAGAGTTGACTAAGTTTGTCTTTTGTGTATTTGACCCCAGATTGGAGTTTTCATGGTTTCATTAGGTTCTGATGGTAATTTTTGACTTAGGCGTATTCCCGGATTTATATTTGGATGTTCCTTGAAGGTTTTGGCGTTAATTAGCGAAAATTGGCAATTTGAAGGTTTGAAAAGTTTATAAGTTTGACTGGTAGTTGACTTTGATGATATCGGGTTCGGATTGTGGTTCCAATAATTGGAATAGCTTTGTTATATCATTTTAAACTATTGTGCAAAATTTGACGTTATTTCGAGTTGATTTGATGAGGTGCGACACGAGCTTTAAAAATTGAAAGTTCAAAAGTTCTTCAAGTTTGATTTGAGGTACAATTCGTCGTTTCGATAATTTATGTGTGATTTGAGGTCTTGAGTGGGTCTGTGTATATTTTGGAACTTATTAGAATGATTGGACGAGGTTCTGGGGGCCTCGGGTGTGATTCGCGTAAGTTTCGGAAGGCTTTGATCACTTTGAGAAGTTCTGGGTGCTGGTGTCTCGCACCTGCGTGATTTTAGCCACGGTACGGTACCGCTTATGTAGAGTTTTGGGTCGCTCTCCTGAGGGGAGGCACCCAGGTGAGTTTCGCTTCTACAGAGGATATAACGCATGTACGATATCACACATGTAGTTGGTTGTGTGCACCTACGGAGTTTGATCCAGTTGGAGAGTTGTGCTTCTGCGCGTTGTGGACTGCACCTGCAGGGTCAGAGATACGGAGTGAGACCTCTTGAGGTATTCTCGCAAATGCGAAAATGGAGTCTTAGAAGCGGCTATCGTAGATGCATGGTTTTCTCGCAAAAGCGAGGGCGCAGCTGCCAAAATGCTGGGCTGGTTCTATATATATTGTGAGTTTGTTCACTTATTCGTATTTTGAGCTATGGAGTTCAGATTTAGACGATTTTGAAGGTGGTTTTTGCCAAATGGATTGGAGTAAATATTTTTTATTCGGTTTGGTTATATTTCATGATTCTATCTTCGATTTACCATTCAGATTGTGAGTTTCAAAGAGAAATTGGGAGTTTTTATCTAAACTTTCCTAAAGTGATTTTTTAAGTTTTGAACATCCATGAGTAGGAATTGAGTGAAATTAGTATGGTTGGACTCGTAATTGACTAGGTTGTCAGATTTTGTAAGTTTTGTCGGGTTTCAAGGTGCGAGACCAGGTTTGACTTTTTGGTTGACTAGAGTAAATGTGTAAAGATTCGACCTTTATCATTTCAGATTATTTCCTTTGGCATTATTTGATATATTTGAGTTTCCTTTGGATAGTTTCGAGCCGTTCGGAGATTGATATGCGTGGGATGACATTTCTAGAGTATTGTTTGGCTGCTCGGTATTAGATTTGGCTAGTTCGACATAAATAACTTATCTAGACTTAGATTCAAGGGTATTTAACCATGGGAACTATGTTAAAAGAGATGTATTGGAGTGACACACATGCTAGATGACGAGCGTGTGGGCGTGCACCGGTTAATCATGATTCAAGTTTACTATTAGACTATGACCGGACTTGTTTTGCTATTATATCTTGTTCTATCCGTGAAATTCCTACTTGTTAGAGTAAATAAGTTGTGATTCATTTTAGAAATCATCTTTAGGCTATGTGGTTATTTGGTTGAGATCTAATGAGGCTTTTCATATTGTTTTGAATTATCTGTTCTAACTGTAATTATATACTCAATCATGATTCTTTATTTGCATATCATATTTCAGTAGCTGTTTGTCATTCATTGTTACACATGTTCTCATTGTTTGGGCTAAGTGGTATGAGATTGTGAGCCCTTGAGACATGAGAGATTGATGATTGAGGTGGGCCTAAGAGCCATGTTTTCTTTGTAACTGTTACTAACTATTGTAGATCAGGTTACATGCCGCAACTTGCCTTATTGAGTATTATTATGAATCGAGCTGCGCGCCGCAGCATGCCTTATAGGTTGTGATTAGCGCTTGAGCAGGATCCGCACCTCCGGAATTTGACATACTAGCCGTGAGCGCATGCACAGTGATATACATACATATGATTTGGTGAGGGGCTTATGAGCCAGGCACCGATACAATGCTGAGTGATGGTGTGTGTGATGAAGTGGGCAAATGAGACCAACAACTTGAGTTGTTGAGAGTGAAAGTACCTGAGAATATCACCATGAAATTATTTATTTGACATGCATACTTGGTATGTAAGTATAGAGATGCATTTGTTTTCCTCATGCTATAGATACAGTATTGTGACATTCATGACTTGATATGCATATTGACATGTAGGCATAAAGAAGCATTTTGCTCATGCTATTTAGTAATGAAATATCTTATCTGTTATTGAAAGTTTGGGAAACATCACAATTTTTCTGATATACTCATATTTTGGTTATTTTGATAAAAAAAATAAGGGATTTACTGTTATTATACCTGAAAACCATGTCTATTTTATGTAATTGTGAACGAATTGAGCATAATATCTTTTGAATTAATACTTATACTGCTTTTATTATGGTATTACGAGTTATTTTTGGCTATTGGTGTTGGACTCTGACCGTTTTCTGAGCTCGTCACTATTTTCAACCTAAGGTCAGTTTTACTACTTATAGAGTACATGGGTCGGCTATAATCATACTAAACTCACCTTGCGTGCAGATTTTGGAGTTGATGTTACTGTGTATGGCGGAAGCTGACATTAAAAATGTACCTGTATTCCGGTTATTGCTGCCTCTTATTCATGGTAGCTTTAGATTTGTAAATTTTTTTATGTATATTTCAAACAGATGATGTATTTATTTCATACAAGTTTTGTAAATTTAAAGTCTTAACAGTTCATGATTTGTACTGCGAATCCTTAAGATTTTGTATAGAAAGCTTAAGTATTTAATTTATTGATTCATGTTATCCTATTTGAGTTGTTTTGTTTATCATTTGACTTACCTAACAAATTGGCTTAAGTACCATCACAATTAGCTAAATTTTGGATTGTGACAAGAATAATAATTCATTAAGGCTATTTAAGAGTAATGCCAAATTTCAGTTACAAAGCACTATTTTGGAGATGGTAACATTATTTTTCAAAATTACACACCATTTTGTGTTTGCTCGGTTTTCTAAAAAAGGTGTATGTCATGTACCAATAGAATTTTGACACGTATTATTAATGTTTAGAAATATTAATTGCTTAAAAATATGTGTATATCTGTCTCCAGGATTGTGACACGTGATATTCATAATAAGAATACTTAAAAGCAACATTTCATTTATAACATTTAGCAAAACGCATAATTATTGGGACATATCGTATTACACAAGATCAAGTCCACATCCATTTTAGCACAATTCAATGCAAGCACAATAAAAGACATCAGTTATTTTTGGGATTCAGATCAAATTGTGTATCCATTTCTTCCTTTTTCTTGGACCAGCATATGCACCTGTGAAAAAGACAACTGGTTTTCAGAGCAGCAGAACAAACCCCTTTGCAATCGTCTGAAGTATGACATTTTCTCAGTGCTGCCACCTTAAAGGATGAAATATCTGCAATTATATACAAGAAAATTGTAAGCAATTCATTATATCACATACGAGTTTAGGGTTGTCAAATATGCGAGTCCACTGAATTTCGGCGCGTCAAAATGAGTTGAGTTAACTAATAAGACGGTTATTAGTCCGCCCAAAAAAGAAAATACTTAAACTGAGATGAGTTAAATCAAGATTAGCTAAAGAATATGATATAACCCGACCAACCCACCTCTTATCAAATTTTAATTTTTTTGTTTGTTTTCTTATTTATTTAATTACTAATAATACTTATGAATTTCCCCGCTTTATTGCAGCTATCTGTATAACATATTAAATTAGAATTTTATTTAATGTTTTTATAAGGTTTCTCATAGGTCCAAATAAGCCTAACTTCTAGATGAGCTGAATTTGGACGGGATCAAAATAAACTGAGTTAATGAATTGGTAGTCAATGACTCGCCAAAACTTAAGCCGGTTCATATTTTAATGAGCTAATTATGCCACCCGCAAATATGATTATAATCATTCTTTTTCCTCTTTGCTCTAAGATATTACAATGAAAAACTAACATTAAATGAAATGGCTATGAAGGAAATGGAATAAGAAAGAGAAACAAACCAGTGGTAATCAGCAACAAAGTAACAAAGAAAGCGAAATTCATAAGAGCCTTGGCCATAGTTTATCTCTACTACTGCACTTTGTAAAGAGGACAATATTATAACTTTTGTATGATTTGAATTAAGGTCTTGTTTAGCATTATATAGTGGCAGAGGCAAAGCTCACTTGAGATTAATGTAATCTCATGAAAAAAAATATTAAATGCTTTAGTTATTAAGACCAAATTATCCTACCTTGAAGGATAGAGATGAAGAGGTAACAAAAGGTAGACATTTAAATTATAGGATCTAATTTTGGGAATTCTTAATTACTTAAGTATTTTTCCATAAATGTTAATATCTTCAAGATATCAACTACTGATTCTCCAAACATGCCTATTTAAAAATTGAGTACCTTTCTTAATTAGGAGCTCTCAAATGAAACGCAAACAAAAATGATTTTCTCAATAAGAAAGTAACTAATCTACCAATTCTTTAATAAGATCAGAAAGATCTACAAAAACCAATTTGGTCAATATTTCATTTTGTAACCAATTTGAATACATGTGCTAATAAAAGTAAGTAAATGATAGACATTACCGGTCAAATGCAAATCTAATAATGAATACACAGTAAAATATGGTTCCGGCTCGCAAGAGTGGTCGAGTTATTTGGGCAGGAGATCTCCCAAATGGCAGGTTGTGGATTCGAAACCTCCCGCATGCTTTCTCGATCGAACTCTGTCACACGAAACTTGTTTAGTGCGATTAATCTCTCCAATATTATTTGTAAGTTATTGCATTAAAACGAAATTTATCCAGAGTGTATTCGAAGGGTAACGGCCACACATTTCCTAGTTTAAAAAAAAAATTATATGGGTCCGACCCAATTTCAATTTTGGTGACAAGAGTAGGTGGTATCTCTTTTCGGAAAACTTATTTGTTTCAAAGAGATTTATTCTTTAGAAATCAAGTGGATTGTACTTATTATCTCCCACTAGAAATTCAACATTGTATCTTAAGGTTGGGTGCAACTTAAAGCTATCTCTTGCAAATTTTTACTCACATTGTGTTGGTGCGGCCAAATCGTTATACCAATAGATGAACTAATTCTCAATAGGTATAGTTTGGATTCTCTAAAAACACATAGACAAAGACTCTAAAGGTTAGGAACATTGAAGGTGATTTGGATGGGTTTGGAATCAAATTCATATTTAAATTCGAGTTGAAATTTTTTTTGTGATATATATATTTCGCACACAGTATACATGGATATATAGAAATACACAAAGTATACACAATTCATGCATATGGGATACACAATGTTTACACGGGGATACACATCTCATCTTCTTCTATGTTCATCTTTTACTTCGTAATTTCAATTAAACCACCTCATATCTCCCCAAATCGTCCCAAAATTTGAGATTCAAACTCCATAAGAAGTCTCTAATCATTTCTAACAACAAATGCTCAAAATAAATTTCAATTTTGAAAATTCAAAGTTTAAAACTCAGACTTAGCAAGTTTCGATTGCTCCCAGTAGCGTTCTAGCTTATCTTGTTGACTTTCCAAGCAACCAAACGATGTCCAATGCACAAAATTATTTTGAAAGGTGTAACAACCTGGCCGGTCTTCAATTTACTACTCCTTTTGTGCGTTATAGTTGTTATTTGGCTTATCAGGTTAGTTGGTTCTGGTCCCAAGAGATTTCGGAATGAATTGAGACACTTAGTCTCATAATAAAAAGCTTAAGTTTGAAAAAGTAACCGGATGTTGATTTAAGTGTAAACAACCCCGAATTTGAATTTTGATGGTTCTGTTAGCTCCGTTGGGTGAGTTTGGGCTTAGAAGCCTGTCCGGATTGTGGTTTGGAGGTCCGTAGTTAAATTAGGCTTGAAATGGAGAAAGTTGAATTTTTGGGAAGTTTGACGGGGAGTGAACTTTTTGATATCGGGGTCGGAGTCCAATTTCGAAAGTTGAAATAGGTCTGAGGTCTCATTTCTGACTTGTGTGCAAAAATTGAGATTATTCGGATGTGTTTTGATGTCGGTTGTAGGAGTTGGAAGTTCCAAAGTTCATTAGGCTTGAATCTAGGTGCGATTCGTGTTTTTGATGTTGTTTGAGGTGATTTGAGAGCTCGATTAAGTTCATATGATGTTTTGAGACTTGAGTGTATGTTTGGTCGAGGTCCTGGGAGCCTCGGGTGGATTTCGGGTGGTTGACGGATTGGGAATTTTGACTTGGAGTTGTGCTGAAGTTGCTGGTGTCACTGATCTGGTTTCCTTATACGGGATTGCGTGGGAAGGTCCGCGATCGCATAGGCTAAATGGGTCACTGATGGGATTTTCACTGATGGGATTTTCTCTATGCGTTGGGGGGTAGAGGGCTGCGATCGCGTAGCTTAGAGGAGCAGAGCATCGCAAACGGGTGGGCTAGGCCGCGTTCGCGAAGAGGAAGTGAGGTAGGAGATGAGACCACGCGTTTTGTTCAACGCGAACGCATAAGGTCGTTTGTGATCGCGTAAATCAGAGGGTCAGAACATCGCTTTCGCGTGGAGGATTCCGCGGACGTGTAGGGTTAATTTTTGGGGCAGCATAGTTGTGCTTCGCGATTGCGGGATAGGTTCCGCGATCGCGATGACGGCATATCTAGGCAGAATATAAGTTTCAAAAATGAGGGTTTTGAGTTCATATCACAATAAAGCAAAATTTACTCAGAATGCACCCATATATATACGCAGGAGTCTCAATTTTCAATTTTGGTGACAGGAGTAGGTGGCATCCCTTTTCGAAAAGCTTATTAGAGATCAAGTGGATTGTACTTAATCTTCCACTAGAGATTTAACATTGTATTGGTGCGGCCAAATCGTTATACCAATAGATAAATTAATTCTCAGTAGGTATGGTTGGATTTGTTAAAAACACATAGACGAGGTAATATATATAATTGGAAGTAATTTGGATTGATTTGGAGTCAAATTTCATATTAAATATCAAATTGAAATTTCTTGGTGAAATATACACGTATTTCACACACATATATACATGGATATACATAAAATATTTATGGTATACACGATAATGCATATGGGATACCCAAGTTTTACACGGGATATACTCACACGCATGGGAGTACACATCTCATAACGTATTCCTCTTTTACTTTGGATTGTCAATTTAAACCACCTTATCGTTTCAAAATTTAAGATTCAAACTCTATAAGATATATCAAATCTATTCGAACAACACCTATTCGAAATAATTTTCAATTTCGAAAACTTAAATATTTTTCAAACTAAGACTTAAGGGAGCTTCAACGGGCTCCCAATAGAATTCTAACTTATCTTCTTCACTTTCCAAGCCAAACCGAACAGTATCCTATGCACAAAATTAATTCTAAAGGATATTGTACCCAAATCACTCGAAATACAATCTAACTAATTTTAAAAAAAGAAAATAAATTTTAGAGCTCGAGTGAGCTTCAATATAGAATTACTAATTTAATTTTAGTTAATCAGTGGAAGAGAAGCAAGAGAAGAGAATTACTCTTGGAAAGGAACATATAGATATATAAACACAATGAGCCAAGGGATGGAGTGAAGCAGTAAAATAGAGAAGCAGAAGATTAGCCATTTTTGTAATTAAAAAAAATTAAACTGATATTATTATATAAGTGGGACTAATATTGATATTTTTTTTTTAAATCTGAACTGCTAAAACAGATAGTTTTCTCTTATCAAAATCTCTCATTTATTAAGACCGTAGTATAAAAAGTGATACACTTCAAACGTAAACTACTTAATTCTGGTGAGGTAACAATGTCATGGTACAAGAAGGGAAATACAAATAAACAGTATGAAAAAGTTTAGTGGCGTAATCAGAATTTTCATTACGGAATATTTAAATATAGAAAAGTAAGATTACGAACGAGCCAAGAGATATCAATATATAGTAAATACATGCATTAAGACAATGACCTAGCGACCCAATGTTAATTTTCGACAAAGAGGTGCTAATTGACACCCTTTGAGTACATGTGGCTCCGCCACTAATTAATTGGGTTAAACACTTATTAACTAGATTATATTGCACATTGGGACCTGGGGAGGATAGTGGATATGTAGACCTTAGGGGTGTACGGGAGTCGGGTTAGTTCGATTTTTATCAAAACCAAACCAAACCAACTATATCGGTTTAGATTGGTTCGGATTTTTCAAGTTTCGAGTTTTTTTGTTACATGAATATTATTTCAATCTTACTTTGTTAAATTTTTGATAAGTAATATGTTTGATAAAATTTTAAAAATTGACAAACATATGATTTATTAACATATTCTTATAGGAAAATTTTCTTAGTAACATGTGATAGTTTATTTTTATAGTCATCTGACAATAATTTTTAGTTGATGTACACTTTCAAAATTAATTGAGTTTAATAATTAAACATAAAAATCAATATGATACCTATATAATGATATGTTTTATTTAATTTTAAATTATCGAAACATCACTTCAAATTCGAAAAAGATATAAGAATTTAATATATGTTGACATATGAATATGGAAGAACAAAGATATCGACGCATTTCACTAATACTTGATAAAAAAGTGATCATACAACCTATTATTTAAAGTTAATAAAAATATAGCACTTCATATTTATCTAAAGGGAAAATACATAAGTTGCTCTCTATATTTGTCTCGAAAAGTGAGTTTTTCGCTCAACCTTTACGGGAGTCGTTTTTCCTCCCTGTACTTATCCAAATTAAATTTATTTACTCCTTAATAGATGACATGACAGAGTAATTATTTTCACAATCATCTCTTTAAATTTAAAAGTTATACCATACACTATCATCATTCACGTCAAGATTACACCTCACATCCAAAATCGTTCTTCATTCTCCAATTTTGCTGGAGTAATATTTCTTTATCTTATTAACCCAAAAAAAATATTTATTTAGCTTAATAATTGAGACCCAAATAAAATTACATATGAAATAATTCAACAAGAACAAAAGAGTAAGTGGGTTCTTTGAGTTTCCGGTGTTTAAGCGCTCAGCAATGTTCTTTCAGAGAATATTATTTGGGATTTCTTTGGAAAATTTTTACGGTGGGATGAAATTAATTGAAATGGAATAAATGGGTTATGGTAAGTATTTGGGTATATCAGGTAAAACATTATTTTAATTAATTATATTATTAGAGTAATAATTATTTAAGAATAAAATTTATTATGTGGCACCAGCATAGGGCGAGTGTATGTCATACTCTACATACATCCTAGGAGAGCGCTTAGGAAGGAGGAAATAAATTCAGATTGGACAAGTACATGGAGGAAAAACAACACTCATAAAGGTTGAGTGGGAAACTCACTTTTGGGGACAAGTATAGGAGCATCTTATGTATTTTCCCTTAACTAAATATTTCATCCCATAAGAGAATCGCAAATATTTCTAGATATTTTTTAAAGAAAATTCTATGAAAAGTCTTAAAAGTATATATTTCGATGTCGGTTTGGTTCGAATTTTTTAACTCAATACAAAACCAAATCAAACCAAACCTAATCGAGTTTTTTAATCGATTTGATTTGACTTTTCGATTTGATGTGATTTTCCGGTTCAATTTGTACATCCCTAGTAGACTTTATCCCTACTTTAAACAAGTTGAAAGGATCCTATACTTTCAAAACTATTAACCTATGGTGATTTGGGGTACAGTAAAATGCATGTCGTGTTTCCTCTATCACATGTAGTTTATATTTTTCATCTCTACGGAGTACTATTCAGTTCGTCAAACTTAATGGATGAGATTTGTTTTAATATTTCCATCTAATATTTCCAACTCTTCCATATTAAAAGTTAAGTGAGTAAATTAATGATAGAGGAAAAGTAAAATAGAAGGATCAAAATTTCAATTTATCTTTGTGGTTTCTTCAGTATATGCAGCTTTTCTCAATGATTCATCCCGAAAATGATCGAATTAGTTGAGTAATGAAATAATTTAGTTATAAACAACGTATTAAGAATTTACTTACAATTAGTGTTAGTATGAGCAAAATTGTAAACTATCGTGTATTTTAACCCGTTGTACGAGGTAATCTGTTTTATTGTCCACCCTACTAATCTTACATTTTTGTGAATTGTTACTTGTATAAGAACTTTTTCATCGTAAAAGTTCGTTTGCACTGTCAATGTATAAAAGTTAAATCTCATAAAAAAAAAATATCATCGGGGAAAAGGGCTTTGTTAAATCTAGGGCTGTCAAATTTGGCTCAAGCCCAAATAACCCGTCCAACCCGCCCAAGGTAGGGCTGGTTACTGACCAATCTATTTATTGAAATCAACTCATCTTGACCTAATATCTCAACCCATTTAAAGTTTGGTTGATTTTTAGCCCAAATTGATCCATGAGTAACTTTGTTCAAAATATCTTTAAAATATTTTTGTCTGTTATATATAACCCTAACAAAAGAAAAAAAAAGTCTTATTTAATAATTATATAATTTATAAAAAAAATAACACATATTAATTAAAGTTTGGTAAGAGTTCGTCGGACTGGGTTATGACCCAAATTATCCCTAGTTAAATCCCATAAATAAAAAAGCAGTAATGAACTCAAATTCCTAAAAAAAAAAAACTTCTAAGATATTAATAGGTAAAACATTTGGGGTTGGTTAAATACATTTTTTGAAACTGTTTATAACGAGGTCCGTCATTTCTAACCCTGCTTTACTTTTACTGTTATTTAAACAAATAAAAGTTTGATACTATACTTTCTAAATAAATCAAGCAGAATAAGAATAGTAACACATGATGACTAATTAATACATCAATTTCTATAGCAACGGCATAATTATGCTAATTAAAACATTGTATATAACTAGAAATGGTACTATTTTCCATTTGGGCAATTTATCAAACAGTTGGAAGATATCAATTTGGAGGCACGTCATGACCAACTGCAGCTTCGTCAAGCTTGTTCGTCTTGGGAACGCATATGCATAGATGCCAAACACAAAGGGGTTGGTCTTCACATAAATCATAGCAGTCTTCGTCCGAATGACAGTGGTGTAGAGCAGCCACTGGCTTGAAGGATGGAGTATTTGCAACTGCATATTAAAATATTAAAACAAGGCGTTATTTAGAACAAAATATTGTTTGCCTTTACTTTGACTTTATATGAAAAACTGCAGTCAATCCCAATTTATTTGAGACTGAAACGTAATTGGTATTGTTGTTACTAAAGTTAAATCAACAATTACATGTTCTGAAAAGGGTAGTGTGTACGCAGATCTTATTCCTACCATGTGTAGGGTGTTACTGAAACTGCATCTTTTCTAATATTCTAAAAGTAAAAAGTACTATAAGAGGATATTTGGATTGGCATTTAAGCTAGTCAAATGAGCTTTTAAGCTTTTTTTAGCTTTTTTCATATTTGACGAAGTTAAAAAATATTTAAAATAAGTTAACAACTGCTTAAAACAAGGCAAAAGCAATAAGTTGGATAACCCCCAACTTTTTTTTTTTTTTTTTTTTTGGCTTGAAAGAGGTTATGTTCTTTATATCTCGTCTAGCAGAAACTAATCGAGCTCCGTTTGATCTCCCAAAAGCGGAAGCTGAATCAGTTGCAGGCTATAATGTAGAATATGCGCGGGATGCGATCCTTAATAGTTCACTGTTGGCGGAAGCCAATGTCCCGGGGTCTCCGGGACTCATTCTGACTGAAACAAGGGGCAACCCGCCTGAAAACAAAGATTCTATTTTCAATAGTTTCAAAGGCTTGAAGGAGCGTAGCCTTATTCAAAAGGAATTGATAGAAAGATTTTTCTCTCTCCGATTATCTCCTACAATAAAATAAGAGGTAAGAAGCAAGGAAGACTGTTTATGCTATTTCTGCCAAATAGCCAATTTTTTTAACCCAATTCAAACGAGTTCTAAGTCATAAGTAATAAAATTTGACCTTCTGTATTCTGAAAGCGTCACATAAAGTGGAATAAAGAAAATATATTCTATGCATTCTGAGGTTTTTTTTTTAATATAAAGAGAGTAATGAAAATGAAAGAGAAACAAACCCATGACAATTAGCAAAAAGGCAATCAAGAACGAGGACTTCATAAGAACCTTGGCCATACTTTATCTCCACTACTGCACTTTTTAAAGAATTGACAATATTTTAACTTTTGAATGATTTGGAGGAAGGTCTAATTTAGCATTATATAGTGGTAGAACAATATAGGCAAATCCCACCTACATGAGATTAACGTAATCTAGTAAAAATAAAGATCAAGTGATTTTTAATTATCAAGAGTTTTTAATTATCTAGTAAAAAAAGGTTGACTTTTAAATTATAGGATCTAATTTTGGGAATTCTCTAGCTACAACGTAAATGTTTTTTCCATAAATTTTAAGGATAATTCAGAGACCTCGCATTATGTTATCGTTCCATCATAATAATTTCCTTTGTGGTTTACGATATTATAGCTTATCTACCTTATGCCTATTTAGAAATCGAATAGCTTAATTAGGAGCTCTCAAATGAAACGAAAAAATAATAATTTTCTCAATGAAAATAAATTAATTTACCAATACTTTACTAAGCTCAGAAAGATCTACAATCACCACATTTGGTAATTCAATTTTTAACCAGTTTGAATACATGAATGTGCTAATAGAGTGAGTAATTAATGACATTACTGGTCAATGCAAATCTAATAACGAAGATTACTCAATCTTTATGTTATTAATAATATTAATCAGCAAACGTTTAATCTGTCAAATACTTAGTAAAACAGTATAAAAACAGATACTGGAAACAGTAGAAAAATTATAGAAGAACAGAAATCGAGCCCACTTAGTTCAAAGTGTGTCCTTAAGGAAATTATTCCCCTCACAGTACTCGAGGTTACTGGAATATCCCCTCCCAGGATAGAACGATTATCTTACCAGAAAAGTAGTACTCCAATTCTGATAACAGCGAACCACTTGACGGGAGTATATCACACAGAAAATTTGATAGCAGAAAGAGTTTAATAGCAGATTAAATTTTTCGTGTGAATTCTGGAAAAACATCAAGTATTTATAGCCATTAAAGTACTGATTCTGAATGTTTGCAACCATTCAGATCAGTCACCACGTTTTGGAGGGAAATTTGAAAAAATCCGGGAAGAGAAAACGGAACGGGTCGGGCGCGGGTCAGGGTCGATCCGCGTTAGATGGATTCTTATTTATTAAATAATTAATTAATTAATTAATTAAGAAAAATTTTGTCCAAAAAGATAATCAATCAATCGATCTTTGACAAATCCAAATCCAAATCCGAAGCCGAAGCCGAAGCCGAAGCCGAGCCGAGCCGAGCGAGCGACGACGCGAGGGGTCCTTGCCTCTTCAACCCTTTTAGCAATTAGAGAAGGTGTAATGTAATATATACACCTCTCTTTTTCTTTCTTTTTCCTATGTGGGACAAACGCCTTAACTAAAGCAAAAGGGACCTTTTACATTCCCTTCACTTTTTATCCCGTCATTTCCCATTCACCTTTATTGATACCCAACAATCCCCCACATGAATGGGGAATGGCCATAATATAAAAGAATGTACGGACGAGTGTGATATACAAGCGAAGATTGACTGCATCTGGATAAGTAGGTTTCCCTTTGAACTTTCCGTAGTGAACTTATATCGGATATACTCGATCAATCGGTAGAATTGATATCTTTGAACCGTTGAACTTTGTTGTATACCTAGACAACATAAGTCACACAATCAACCCTCAACCGTTTATGGTTCTCACGATTGTGTTCGTTTCAGCCATGAACACCGCCTGGTTTCATGAGTGCATAGAGAATGGGCCTTCACTTGTCATCTCCTTTAAAGCGGCTTACACTTAACACTCACATAGGTGATTTCTAAATATGTGGTCCAATAGCCACATTATCTGGTCATATACTGCCAGATCTAGATAATCATTTAAAAACCTTAATGCTTTATTAACTCATTAACAAGCCATAAAATTTTATCCTTATTTCTGAACATTGTCTTTATCCGAGAAGGGGTAGAGTTATTTGACAATGTTAAACCGTCATTCATAACTTTGTTTGATCTCTTTGAACCTAGCTCTTGGGATCTCCAGTCTGCTAGGTAGAGTTACCGCCATGATGACTTGTCCTTGGCCTTAACCCCATTCCCATTGATGACCTACTAACTCCCTCTCTAGATAAGCCTTTTGTAAGCGGATCCGCTACGTTATCTTTTGACTTTACATAGTCAATTGTGATAACGCCACTAGAGAGGAGTTGTCTAACGGTATTGTGTCTCCGTCGTATGTGACGAGATTTTTCGTTATACATTGCGCTCTCTGCCCTACCTATTGCTGCTTGACTGTCACAATGTATACATATAGGAGCCAAAGGTTTGGGCCAGAATGGAATATCTTCTAGGAAATTCCGGAGCCATTCAGCTTCTTCATCGGCCTTGTCTAAAGTTATGAATTCGAATTTCATAGTGGAATGGGCGATGCAAGTCTGTTTGGATGATTTTCAAGATACTGCTCCACTCCCAATTGTGAAACATATCCACTCGTGGATTTAACTTCAGACGATCCAGTGATCCAATTTGCATCACTATCTCCTTCAATCACTTTGGGATATTTATTATAGTGCAAAGCATAGTCTTGAGTATGTTTCAGATAACCCAAAACTCGTTTCATTGTCATCCAATGAGTGTGATTGGGATTACTTGTGAACCGACTCAGTTTGTTAATAGCACATGCTATATCTGGTCGTGTACAATTCATGATGTACATTAGACTTCCCAACACTCTCACATAGTCCCCTTGTGATTTACTTTCACCTTCATTCTTTCGAAGTGCGTAACTCACATCAATTGGAGTTCTGACAATCTTGATATCCAAGTACTTGAACTTGTCAAGTATTTTCTCTATGTAGTGAGACTATGATAATGCTAAACCTTGTGGAGTTCTATGAATTCTGATTCCTAAGATTACATCAGCAACTCCTAAGTCTTTCATGTCAAATTTGCTAGCCAGCATACGCTTGTAGCATTTATATCTGCCATATCTTTGCTCATTATCAGCATGTCATCAACATACAAGCAAACAATAACTTCATGGCCTGGAGTTTTTAATGTAAACACATTTATCACATTCATTAATTTTAAATTCATTTGCCAACATGGTCTGGTCAAATTTAGCATGCCATTGTTTGGGTGCTTGTTTAAGTCCATAAAGCGACTTTACAAGTTTGCACTTTTTTTTCTTTACCAGGAACCACAAAACCCTCGGGTTGTTCCATGTAAATTTCTTTCTCCAAATCACCATTTAAGAAAGTTGTTTTAACATCCATTTGGTGAATTTCAAGACCATACAAGGCTGCTAGAGCCACTAACACCCGAATGGACGTTATTCTTGTTACAGGCGAATATGTGTCAAAATAATCAAGACCTTCCTTTTGTCTATAACCTTTGACCACAAGCCTTGCCTTATATTTGTCAATAGTGCCATCAGCTTTCATTTTCTTTTTAAAAATCCATTTACAACCTAAAGGTTTGTTTCCAGGAGGAAGATCAACCACTTCCCATGTGTGGTTATCTAAGATTGATTGAATCTCACT
>MCJB01034231.1:139966-163401 GCA_002018475.1 Nicotiana obtusifolia | reverse complement strand
TGCTGCAACCACCGAGCATACTTTGATAGTACCTTGGCTCTGATACCAATTTGTTGGGAAAATCGGGTAATTTTCCCACTACGACAATACAACTAGTGAAATGAACTAGTTCAAAAACAAATGAACTAGACAGAACACTAATACAAATACCCGACAAATAATATTGAATATTATACTACAACAGAAAAGAAATAAAGCGGAATAATAAAAGAGACAAAGAAAGAACACACCCGAAAATTTGTTAACGAAGTTCGGCCAATTTAGCCTAGTCTCCGAGCACCGCTCAAACAGCCCGCTTTTTATTAATGTGGGAGAAGAGAGTTTTTTGGGGATACTAACATTGAAGGAGGTGGAGTTAATTTATAATCTCCAAACCTCCTTCCCAAAACAAAACCCACCGATGTGGGATGAAAATAAGCCAAAAAAGTCAACACAAATCATGTTCATTGTGAAGATAGGGACATTATCATGTCTTGGAAGAATACTATAGAGCTATAAACGACAATTGCATGCGAAATTAAGAATTACGAGTACTCTTAACTTTTTGCTTTCTTGAATCTTTATTTGACCAAATTTTCACTAGCTTTGAAAAGGGCAATAATATTAACTTTTCTTATGAAGTACTAAATGACTAGTTATCAAATAAATTTAAGATAATAAAATTCTAATTATAAGAGTTATGTTATTAGTTTGACCATTTTAGAAAGGCAATAATGGGTAGAATTACAGCGTGCTTCGACAGCCACAAAGAGACACAAGTTTCAAAGCATGCCTTTGCAATGAAAATTTGGAAATATAATACAAATGATATTTTGGAATTACAAGCAAAAGTGAAAAGTAATGAAGAACAAAAAAGAACGAAAAGAAAGCAAATTCAAGTATTTGAATTGTGATGTGTTTTAGTTCCAATTCAAATTCTTGATCTGCGCGCCCAAAAGTAAATACAGTAGTAAGAAAAAATAACAAGTTACAACTCTAAAATAACTTGAGGCAATGGCAAAGAAGCTAGAGAACGGTGCTTGGTGAAGCAGGCGTGCCAGGGCTCAGAAGAAACGAAGAGCACCATGCAAAAGAAGCAGGCGATAGAGGGAAATTGGCCAGCGGACTACATGATCCAAAAATATTGTCTGATGGATTTCGAGGGGTTACATGTGATCTTTCTTGTGCTTCAATTGTTGAGTCATTGTAGGCTGCACTAATTGATTCAACTCGGTTGTTTGAGGAGGAAGAAGGACGAAGGAACTCTCGCCATTCTGCAGAAATGCTGTTTCTTGGTAATGAAACTGGTGAGAGATCAAGTGGAGGAGGAGCCACATCTTGTAAACGCCTCGAGCTGGAACTAGAACTGGAATTATTAGAACTCGAATCAGAGCTCGAATTATTGAAGACAGATTGAAACTCAGGTGCAGCAGTGAGCATTTGAACAACTTCCTTGAAATTAACAGGTTCCACCCGGTAGATTTTTGGAGGTGTTGGTGGCAAAGGCGCAATTGGTTGTTTTGTCATTGGTTTTAATGGGAGCCTACGAACTCCATGAAGTGAGGAATGGTATGAAGGTAATGGGTTGTTATTCTTTACTTCTTGTGGATATATGGAATATGGATGAGAATTAGAGGAAGAGGAAGAAATAGCTGCATATGAATAAGAATCCATTTTTATGTTCAAAATTATGTTGCAAGTTTTTCTTGATAGGAAACTTTACTAAGAATACATTTTTGCGGCTATTGCTTTTGCTTCTGTATATATAGAGAAGGTGACAAACCTGAGCAACTTGTTTCAAAATGATACCTTATAGATTAAAATAATAAAAAGACAAGTTTATTTGAAGGAAACAAGTTTGTCTTTAGCGTCGGCTAAATATGGCTGAATACGATGTAACCTTACAGCTTGCCATATCTGTCTGATTAGTAGTTCTGCTCTTATTTGATCTCTATTATAATATTGCCTCCATTATTGTTTTTTTCTTACACATATAGTTCGTTTGACTCGCTCTGTGCTATCTATAGTACTAAGTCACAAAGTGTTAATTCAACATCTAAGTTTTTTATATGTATCATTTTCTCGCAATTATCTGGGATGTGCTTAGCCGCCAGGCCCTCGGGCCTCAACCTGATCTCTGCTCTTTGCGTTTGCAGCTAAGTTTAATTGCTTTACACGAAAACTCTATACGAGGTAATTGTGTACGGTCAAAATCGAGATCGACTGTATACGGTTAAAATTGGGCTTGATTGTTGCACGACGGATTCGGCTCGGAACGCGAAGGGTTGAAGATCGACCCCGAGTTTGATCGAGGTAGAACACGAGGTCAGAATGTCCGTCCTCGAAGAACACCGAACTCGTTATTTGGAACCGATGCTGATTCCGAACATGCTCGAGGAAAGAACACCAAGCCCGTTATTTGGAACCGATGCTGACCCCGAACATGCTCGGGGGATCCTCGAACTTAAATAACGGAAAGCCAGAATATCCGTAGTGGGACGAGCATCGCGGCGGGAATCTCGGCACAAATCAATGGAACCGTTTAATTAACAAATTAGGAGATTTTTTACCTTATATAGAGTTGTACCTAAAGTAGGATTTCTCTACTATATAAAGAGATGTCTAATTATTTGTAAGGACACTTGGAACTCATCAAAAAATACAGCTATAGATTGGTCTCTTGAATCATTATCTCATTATCTTGTTCCAATTTCAATTATAATCGATCTCTGCCCAAGAAGGACCAACCAACCTGGTTATCATTGTTTAGCTTGGGTGGTTTGCATTCCTTCATTTATTACTTAATTTTAATTTCGATTTGATTATTCATCATTTGTATCAAATTAGATCACGTATCCTTAAGACCACGTATAAATTCAATTGTTATCCGATTTTAGGGCAAGTAGTAATATATATATTAAAAGTACGAAGGCACTTAGCGAAATGTCGTTCACTTTTTTTACTCTCGAAAATTAGATTCACACTAAACAAAATAGTCATTTTAATTATTTTTCTAATATTTAGGACTTTGAAACTAACTAAAATTTAATTATTAGGTATTTTCTTTTTTGAAAAATATGTATGCGTATCATTAAAATTTTAAAAGATTCTTAATTTCCTTATATTTTATTTTTTAAGTTTTAAGATTTTCCAAATATCTAGGACAGGAATTCAACTTCACTACAATTATGAGTTGTGATTACGAAAGTTAAAAACCATAAGGACGTTAAATTAGACTGAATTTGGTGAAATAGAGTTGATGTTGAAATTGATACACGTTTTGGTTTCCACTTTCCATATTAAACACTCTTTTCTCCAATAAAATAAAGGTATTCAAATTGTTATGTTGCTCAAACGCCATTACTATTGTTTTCCATTACCATATTTCCTGGTTACTTGCACTGTTATACTTTAGCCTTATGAGACATGTTATTTATTCCGTTCGTACGTTACGTTTTCATATATATATATATATATATATATATATATATATATATATATATATATATATATATAGATGGAGGCCCTTAGCGAAATATCGTTCGTCTTTTTTACTCTCGAAAATTGGATTTACACTAAACAAAATAGTCATTTTGTTTATTTTCCTAATATTTACACATATCTCTTCTAATTATTAATGCGAATATTTTTTTTCATGAACTTGCTTTTATAGCACAAATACATATTTAATAATCAAATTTATGTGCAACTCTATATTTCGCCCTCAACTTTATACCTGTTTATGTCATGCGAGGATCAGAAGAGACATTACTCCGATGTCTTCCTGCTAATACAAACAAAGTAACAATATTTTCAATTGTATTATAATACTTAAACAAATAAATAAAGTTGTTAACTTGAAAAGAAAATTTTATTATTTTATGTAAATTGGCAGAGATAATGAATTAATACTTCTAACATTACAAGAAAAGAAAGAATAGATACCGTCAAAATAATCTTAAAATAAGATATTCTGGACTAATTATCTGGGATGTGCTTAGCCGCCAGGCCCTCGGGCCTCAACCTGATCTCTGCTCTCTTTGCGTTTGCAGCTAAGTTTAACTTCTTTACACGAATACACTATATGAGGTAACTGTGTACGGTCAAAATTGGGTTCGGCTGTATACGGTTAAAATTGGGTTCGACTGTTGCACGACGGATCCGGCTCGGAACGCAAAGGGTTGAAGATCGATCCCGAGTTTGATCGAGGTAGAACACGAGGTCAGAATGTCCGTCCTGGAAGAACACTGAGCCCATTATTCAAAACCGATGCTGACCCTGAACATGCTCGAGGAAAGAACACCAAACCCGTTATTAGGAACCGATGCTGACCCCGAACATATTCAAGGGTGATCCTCGAACTTAAATAACGGAAAGCTAGAATATCCATAGTGGGACGAGCATCGCAACGGGAATCTCAGTCCAAATCAATGGAACTGTTTAATTAACAAATTAGGAGATTTTTTAGCTTATATAGAGTTGTACCTAAAGTAGGATTTCTCTACTATATAAAGAGATGTCTAATTATTTGTAAGGATACTTGCTCTCATCAAAAAATACAGCTATAGATTGGTCTCTTGAATCATTATCTCATTATCCTTGACTAATTACTAAATAAGGTATTTCAAATTTATTATTTCGTTGATTAGCCTTAGAATTTTTTTTATGTGAAATATTACATTGCTAATTTAATCAGTTTTGTTTCATACAAATTTTTATGAAGATATTAGGGATGAGCTTATGTTTCTGTCTTTTTAGCCACTGCACCACATTCACATATTATATATGTTGTTTGTTTAAAGTGTATTATTCTTTTTCAAAATTTTATTTCGAACAAACTTTTATTTAAAATTATTATTCGTTTCCTAACAGATTTGGTATTGCATCTAATGTAAATTTATTTTGCACTCTTCTAGCATGTTGCTTGGATTACTCGGTTGCACAATTGGTAATATTTATACTTTTTACATATTAGAATTCTTTCAATATACTAATTAAAATAATAATAGCTATTGCTAGCTCAAGAAATTAAAGCTTTTAAATTTTTTTTAAAGTTTTTTTGTCCATTTTAAACAAGAATGTTAAATTGTAATTGAAAGAACATAACATAACCTTATATTGTTCATTATATATTTTATTTTAATTTGCCCATCTGACTATTTCAGGATCAATCAAAATGAAATTAAAACCGGAATACAATCAATCCCCATTGTTGGATTACGTCTACTGTAATATGTATCTTACATGATTAACTGTAAGCTGCACCTTTAAAAGAGATATAAATATTAACAACAAGTCTGGTCATGACAGAACAATCGAAACAGATGAAAAAATATATATATATCAGCAATATCGTATATAAGAAATATATTCTGTGAATATATATATATATATATATATATATATACACACACACACATATATATGTATATATTATTATTATTACATGTTTGGATCTTACAAAATCAAAATAAGCAACAAAAAACACATGTAGTTAATTAAAATTTGATTGTTCATCTTTCTAGGTTTAGACAATATCCAATCATCTTGCCATTGACTTAAAATTTACAATACGAACCGATCCAACATTAATCGTTCACAAAATCTATAACTTTTTCTTTCATGTGTAATTATTTATTCAAAGCTTTTCTTATAATATTGATTTATAAAATCATAGACGACATAATTAGTCATACACGTACAACGCACGTGTCGAGAAACTAGTATATATATATATATATATATATATATATATATATATATATATATATATATATATATATATATATATATAAAGCAGTAGTAACTTTAAAAATAAAGTAGGTTACCTACTAGGATCATACTATATTACAAGCATAAAGACTTTTAGGTGAAGTTATTATACTAAAGTAACCTTTAAAAACTAGATGACCTTTATATCCTTTAAGCAAATACTATACCAATAACATTTTTGGACAAATCTACATACATCTCTCTTCATTACTATCGTTGTTATTGAACTCCTTAAAGTAACATGAATTTTCACACTAAATTTGATTAACTTAAATCTGAATGCAAATAAAAAGACAATTATCATTAATCTATATCTTTATTTGATAATTATGTGGCATCATTAACTTTTAAAAGTTACCTTTAACTCTTATTATAATCTCAAAGACGCTAAGTAATGGATAATCGTTCTTAAGATAAAATCATTTTTATTTTTTAACTAAGTATATAATAATAGTGTTTTTTAACTTGAAAGCTCTAAAGCTACAGCAGTTTGCTTATCGTCTAAATATATAAAAACAGAGAGGCAAGTAACTCTATGCTTTAAGTAGAGGAAATATAAGATGGGTTGGAGCCTCGGAGAACTGGAAGTGGAAGACGTAAAAGAGGACGGTGAGAAGAAGATTAGGTTGATCATGAAGCAAAATTATGGGAATGAAGTTTTAAACTTCTTTAAGATTTGCAAGCGTCCATGATCATTATAATTTAACAAAATTGATTCCATAATCATCTTTTAAAAGGTTAAAAATTGGGCGTTTTAATTCTTGTCTTGATATTATCCCATCTAACCTTTTCTCATCCTTAATAGCCAGATTCAAAAAGCGAAAAAGTTTCTCTTTAAAGTAATTATTTATCTATCATTTTACTTTTTTCAAATTTTCATTTATTTGTTTAAGATGTAATCATTATTTTAGTCTTACTTTCTTTAATTTAATTTGGTGTTCAAATAAGTGATTTATTATTCTTTGTTTTCTTTTCTTCTTAGGGTGTAATAATAATTTATTTTTTATACTGTGAAATGTGAGTTAACAATTTTCATACAAGAGGTCGATCATCTAAATAGTATATATTCTCTCACTCAAGTTATACTATGTATTTTCACGCATATTATATAAAAAATTTAATTCAAATAGCACATAGTCTCTCACCAAAATGATCTTTAACTCTTTGTATATACTTTTTCTTATCTTATATAACTAATTTGATTTAAATTTCATCATTTCATATTTTTAGGATATTTCAATTATTTTGAATGCGAGAATTTAATCATCTAAGTAGTATAACTTGAATGAGCTTTTAACTTTTTATATGTACTTTCACTTATGTTATATAACAAGAAAGTGGATAAATATTTATCAGTTAACGAAATTTATATTTTTAATTTTTTTATAACTCAATTACATCATCTAACAATATTTGTAATTTTTAAAAGATTATAATTAACTGATATGGAGTACATGTGCAACGCGCGTGCCTAGAGACTAATATGTTAAAATACACTTATCAATATATATAAGTTATGCAGAAACTAATATTGCGGAAATTGTTATAAAAGAACTAGTGGATCTGGATTCTTGCCGGGAAGTCTTATATTGGGGGATGAAACGTTTCCTAACAAAGTCGATTCTATACACCTCCGGTTAAAAATGAAGGAACACTTTTCACTCCATCACGGCTTTTGTTGGTTGTCTCTCTTTGAGTTACAACAATGCCATTATCTTAAGAATTTATCTTGAATCGAGATATTGTAACTTAACTTTATCCTAGTTTGCCGAGGAAGCAATCCCATTTTTCACTTTGAGTTGATCAAAATATGCATGCTAAATTTCTTACTTTTCATAGAGGATTAGATCCGGTCTATGCATGACTGATATTACGCAACCAAAAAGGAGCCCAAACTCTTTTTTTAGTTCCAGTGAGAAATCCTTTCTTACAAAAGACGCCACTCTACGAGGGAAGATGCAGATAAAAAGGCTAATAGAAGCATACACAATATATTCTCATAGTATGAGGTTTGAGAAGAATAACGTGTACGCAAACTTTACCCTTATCTTGTAGAAATAAAATAACTATTTTCGATAGACTCTCGGCTCAGTTAATACAATACAATTTGCCTAGCTATCTACTCTTTGTCTAAAGGTAAACAAGAAAAGAAACCTAGCCATTTTAAAATAGATTAAGAAAACAACAGATTCATGTATGTAGTCGATTAAAGGTCTGGAGAGGGATAGTTCAGTTTGTTGACGTTATCTGTGTATAATTTGAATTTGATTATATGGTACAACGAACAGTCAAACAGTTTATTAAAATGAACTTATTTGGATAAATTGCTTGTACACTCTATAATTCAGAATTGGAAACAGCCAATATAAAGATTCAGCCTGTTGAGTAAATCAAGCACATTACTCATTTTCCATGACAAAGACTGAAAAGACGGCCTACATTATTGTTCGTGTGGCCAGTTGCCATCTCGAAAATAATTTCACTATTATTATTTTTCGAAAGAAACAATTTTTTCATATTGATTACGATGTTTAGGAATATACCAAATGTTCTGACTCAAAATTTTGCAGTAACTTTTCTGTAGGATGTGAATATGCTAAATTTTATCTCATAAAATTTTGAAATTAATGTCAAATGATTAGATATTTCAATCTTCATATACTCTAAATCTTATCATTCTTTTTGAGAAAATATTTAATCGGCATTCTTGAACTATTATTCGAAGGGGAGCCTTAAAGCAACGGTAAAGTTGTTTTAGTGTGATCTATAAGCCACAGATATAAGCCATAAAATCAGCGATGATGCTTGTATCAGAGTACGCTGCCTACATCACACCCAGAGGTGGATCCAGACTTTGAAGTTTATGTTTTCATATAACGATATCAAGTTAGCAATTGGGTTCACAATCAATATTTATAGATATTTAATGAATCTTTTAATACATATACAAGGACTATACAAAAGCCACTGGGTTCCTGAGATATACATATACAAAGACTATGCAAAAGCTACTAGGTTCTCGACAACCTGTACGTTGCCCTAGATCCGCCATGGATCAGACCCTTGGAGTGCGACCTTTTTCCGGGCCCTGTGTGAACCCTGATACTTCGTGCACCAGACTGCCTTTCCTTTTCTTGAATTTTTATTTGTGTTGTCTCTATATGACCTATAAGCTATGGGTTCGAGCAGTAAAATCAGCTACTGATACTTATACCAAAATAAGTTGCCTACATTATATTTTTTGAAATGCAGCCTTTCCAGAAACGCGACATGAATACTGAATACTTCATGCAAGGGGCTGCCTCCTTTTCTTGAATTATTATTAGTCGCCAATATGTGAGCATTTATCCGTTTATGGTCTTGTTATAAGTTCATGCATTAAATTTTCTGACGTACAAAATAGTTGTTATAAGTTTCTAGTTGGAAAGTAGTTAATGATCTTCAAGTCTATGCTTCTAAGACTTCTAAATTTTAAATGTAGTTATATATTGCAAATGAGACCAAGTCTTCCGATATTCAGACTAAATTATCGTTAGTCAAACAATGAGCAATTAGATTAGTGACTGTTCGTAAGCTGAAATCCTCAAATCTTCCAAAGATCTTGCTACATATTATTTTACTTGAAAATATGTAAGCACCCATGTAACAAATTTAGAAGTTTAACTACCTCAGTTACTTTTTTTTTTTATTGTTTAATATTTTTGATTTTATTACTCCTAACCGACCGCTAATGGTGGGACTATACATTCGATCACAGTATAAAGAACAAAGAAAGAGATTTCAAGACAATAAATTAAATCATAGATACAAAAGTTTTCCTACAAAAGGGTTGGCTTCAACAACCCATTAGGGACAATTTGCCAAGCTACACAACTCAAAAAACTTTTGTACTATAACCAACGTTAGCTGTTTATAACTTACAAAGCTTTCGTACTACAATAAGCTAACTTTCAAAGAGTATTCTTACTTTATTTTCATACATGGACTGGCCTTTCCATCCATTCGAAAGAAAGAACCAGAGGGAAATTTAGAACAAATAAAAACCGAAATATATACTTCATTAATGTGACCGTTTTTTTATTAGTCTTTTGCAAAAATAATGATATATTCTTATATTTGAAATAATTTATTTAAATTTTTTATTTTATCTATTTTATCTTTAATTAATGATAAGTTTATAGTATTCACAGAGCTTTTACCCTAAATTTTGTGACTAATCAAATCATAATACACTTTTCTAAATTGAAAAGGAAGGAGTATAAAATTTATATACAAAACACTTGTATTAATATTTATTGATTTAGTGTATATCAAATAAATTTTGGAACCACTAAAAGAGTGACAGTTAAAATAGTCAAATCTCTAGGCGGCTGGTGTTTTCCGTTTAATACGTAATTCAAGCTGTTTTTAAGGTATTAAGCTTGAATTTGAGTAAATTTTATAGGTGGTCATTTAGCTATGTGTTTATTATTCTAAAAATTTTTTATTTTATTTTTTGGTTACTTAAAAGTCATTCAACCTTGTGTTCATTATGTAAAAGTCACTTTTCTTTCTTGTGTTACAAAAAAATTATTTTATTATACTCTAGTTATAACAATAGTCACTTTGGCCAGATTTCATAAAATTTTCACCTAAAAAGTATACCCTTGACTTATAAATCATCTCATTATATAATACCTTATATATTATATAATATATAATATATTTTACCTAGGTATTTTACTTATAGTTAAATAATTTATATTATTTTATTTATTATTTTTATAGTATATTCGTATATTTAATTTTGTCATGGCACTCAATTTGTTTAATCATATTCAAACATGAACATATATTGAAACATAAAAATGACAAAAAATATTTATTTTAATATCTATTTAAAATAATAAAAACAGATTTAGTTGACAAATGATAGTTTTTTATAGTCAGTAAAACTTTCAAAAAAATTCAAAGATATTTATTTTTAATATTAAGTCTTTAAAACTTTTGTCTGTTAATATTTTTTTTTAAAGTGTTAATTTGATGCGTCAGTGTGCTAAATGTGGATATTTTATTTATTTGATTAACGAATACGACTTGACTGATAAATCTGTGAGCTTAATTTTATAATTTTTATTAAAAATATTTCATTAGGTATGATTAAGAATATTGACTTGAGATTTATTCACAGTAATGTTACTAACAAATTTAATAATGCTACCTCTATATCTTGAGAGTAATGTTAAGGAAAAATTAAATGTCGAATATATTATAAAAATAATAAAACAAATAATATTATGTTATTTTAATTATAAGTAAATTACTTAGGTAAAATATATTATACTGTATATAATATAGAAGGTATTACATAAATGAGAGAATTTATAATGTCAAGGGTATAATAGACTTTTCATATGAAAGTTTTGTAAAATTTGGTCAAAGTGACTATTGTGATAACTAGAGCATAGAAAAATAATTTTTGTATAACAAAAAAAAGAAAATTAATTTTTGAGTAATGAACATAAAATTGAATAACCCTTATATAACAAACAGAACAAAAATAATTTTAAAATAATAAATACGAAATTGAGTGACCATCCTCAGAATTTACTCCATCAATTTACAAACCAAATCATTGGCACAAGTGAACTGATGTTCAGAATTTCTTATAATTCACAGTTTTTCGTGGTCAAATCATGAGTCCCTCACTAACTGCTGGTCATAATCGATGTTCTTATTCAGTTTAAGTGGACACTATTGTCATGTAAACATGATAGTTTCACGTCCCACACTCCTTCGTTGGACAATTATACTATATTATATTATTAGATAAAAAAATTTATTTTATGTATATATACAATATATTGAACGCCCTTGACTTTTTATGTGTTTAATTTTTTATATTTTAACACTTCTTATTAAAAATTATGGATCTATCGCTGGATGGTGTCAATTAATATAACAGCTAAACTCATACAAAATTACATTTACACTCTTATAGTCTAATCTAACGAGAAAAAAAAAGGTTTATCTAAACTTTGGCGTAAAAGTAGTGCTTATTCTAGAAATCACGTTAAGGAGAAGTATGATTCATTCAAAGAATTTGAACTAAATTCAATAAAATTAAGGTAATGGATGGTGTAATTCAAGGCCTTCTAAAAACTCGTTTATTGTCCTTTAATACTTAATATGAGACATTATATATATATAGGAGCTTAATTAGGATAAGTACGCAGTCACAGCTGCTATTTACACCAACCAAACAATTTAACTTTAGTAGTTAAAAATTAAAGTAAAAATACATATCACTAAATCATGATTAAATGATAAATATGTATACGAAAAATACTCATCTTGCATTTATTGATTTGATATAATATTAATTGCGGATAAATTTAGCATTAATTAGTTCCTGGCGGCGAGATAATGACAGAATTTAATCTAGGCTGAAGATGCTAATTACTGATAAGCTTTTCTTCAATCCTTTGAATGAACAAGACTTCCAGAAGATTACAAAACAATTGAATAAGAAAACTTTTTCTTCAAGTGAATCTGGTGCTAAAAATATCAGATATTCCAAAGCACTAATAATAAAGAGGTTTTTGAGCTTGACCTTTTGTATGCAGTGGTGGAACCGTCTTATATCAAGGAGTGTCAATTAATATTGCTTTGCCGGAAAATGCACTGTGTATTATAAGTGTAGGCAACTAAAATTTTATTAAATTTAAATTCATAAGAAATTTGAATTTAATCTCAAATTAAATATATTTGGCCCAAACAAATATTATGAGTTAATATATATTGACTTAATTATTTAAATCTAATTAAATTGATTTAAATAGAGGTCCAATATTATTTGGCTATTCCATTTAATTGGGCTAAAGTGATGGATCCACTTCATTAAGCTCAAGATGTCATCTTCCTAGATGCCCAGTTTGGTGCCACATGTCATATGACATGACACACCAAGTCAAGCGGAAGAGCCAATCGGATCATGCCACATGTCAAAATGACAAGGCATGCCAAGTCATATTAAAAGGCTAAAGAAATGCAAGTGACATGTTCTGGCCAATCAAAGGCCTTGTCACACTTCAATTGATTGGTCGGAAAAAGTTTGTTCTTATCATTACTCTTCCCTCCCACAACTATAAATAGTGGTCTTCATAACCCAGAAAGGACACCAGAAGTTATAACAAGAAGCAAGAGAGAGCTCGTGGATCGAACGCCGCAAATTTCTCTACAAGTTTCAAACTTCAAGCAATCAAGTTCAAGTCCAAGAAATCAAGTTCAAGCTCAAGAACGAAGAACAAATCAAGATTCAAGGAGTACGGGTTCAAATCAAAGTTCGTGCTAGTTGAATTCAAGATCATTGTTCGTGGCAACAAATATTGATTCAAGATCAAGCTCAAGGGCCCTTGAATTTATTTACTATTAGAAAGAAGAATTAGAGGATTCATAGAGATTGTAATATTCATATTGTTTGAAATAAAATACTACGATAGTTGCAATATTTTCGGTCTTGATTTTATTTTCTCCTCACAAATTTATTGTCTACAAATTCTGGCACACCCAGTGGGACAATCCCTACCTCTCATCTCAACTTTTCAATTACCAAAGCTCAAGAACATCGAAATGGCTTCAAAGAAAATCAACCCCAGATCAACTTCCACCAAGGCTGCTAATTTCAAGTTCTATGCTGATGTGGAAAGCATCCTCGATGTTACCTTTGGAAGCTTTGGATCAGTTACGAGGAGCAAAGCAAGCTCGTTAAGACAACAAGCACCCCAAGTGCCATCCGCATCAACCCTTGTTTTCGGATCTTTATCCTCAAAAGGAGCAAGATTTTCCACAAATGCGCCCGAAAGAGGAAGCGATGTTGCTGAAAAGATAAAAAAAACTCTTGCTCTGCTTAACCTTTCCGGATCTAAGAACTCTGTTGTGAAGGAAGATGAAAATGCTTCAAGTGATGGATTCTCCCCACTTACACCGCATAGCGTGAGCCTATCGAGAATCAATACGTGTGATAATCCATGCTACTCTCCGTCGTTCACAACAATCATGCAAGCGATGGTGACAAACGCTTCATCCGTGGAGCAGCAGTTGGAAACTTGACGGAAGCAATCGCTGGCTTGACCAAGTGCATGCAAAATCAAGATGCTAGAATTGACAAGCTAACAGACAGGGTGGGAATCTTGATGAAAAAAGAATCCACCCATGCACCTGGCTAGCTCCCAGAAGTTCCAGAGAGTGATTCTCCCCCAAGACAAGTTACATCCACTAAGGCTATCCCTGTCTCATCTGAAGGGATAATTCCAATTGATCAACTGAAAGAGTTCATTGAAGGAACTATTAAAAATAAGTATGAAGTTGCTGCCAAGTCCTCTCTACATACGCAAAGTCGTATACTGTAAGAATCGATATGTTGAAGATGCCTGCTGGCTACCAACCTCCAAAGTTTCAATAGTTTGATGGTAAAGGTAATCCAAAACAACATGTGGCACACTTTGTTGAAACATGAAATAATACTGGGACTTATGGAGATTACCTTGTCAAGCAGTTTGTCCGATCGCTAAAAGGAAATACTTTTGACTGGTACACAAACCTCGAGGCTGGATCTATTAATAGCTGGGATCAACTAGAGGAAGAGTTCCTCAATCGCTTTTATAGCATGAGATGTACTGTGAGTATGATAGAACTTACAAATACTCGTCAACGAAAGGGTAAACTAGTTATCAACTTTATCAATCGTTGTAGGAATGCAAGCCTCAATTGCAAAGAGAGGCTTATTGAAGCTTTTGGCATAGAAATGTGCATCCAAGGCATGCATTAGAAACTGCGCTACATCTTGCAAGATATCAAGCCTAGCACATTTGAGAAACTTGCAACTCGTACCCATGACATGGAATTGAGCATGGCCTTCGCTGGAAATGAAAGGTTCCCTATCTATGAGCCTCGCAAAGGGAACAACAAGCAAGAAGTCAAGAAATGTAGAAAGTTTGTACCCAAGTCTAGAAACAAAGAAGCCATGAGTGTCAACACATCACCTGCGAAGTTCTCAACAAAGGTGAGCAAGAAGCAGAGTGTAATTCCACTTCTTTCCAAGATAAGCCAAGTGAAATATTGACTCTAAAAGAAATACAAGAGAAGAAGTAACCAGTTATGAATTCTGATGTGCATGCAATTTTTGAAGAGCTCCTCAAGTTAAATCTCATTGAGCTTCCGAAAATGAAGCGGCCAAATGAAGCTAGGAAAACGAATGACCCTAATTACTGCAAATACCATCGACTTGTGAGCCACCCTCTGGAGAAGTGCTTTTTCTTCAAGGATAAAGTTATGGACTTGGCTCGTGAAAAGAAGATCGTGCTTGAAGATGAGAAAGCAAGCGCAAACCAAGTGTATATCACCTTTGTCTCATTCAATCCAGATGAATTATGTAGTTTTAAAAACAGTAAAGATGAAGAATTATTGGCGGACAACAAAGGTAAAATTGATCAACCTGATGATACTGAAGGTTGGACGTTAGTGACTCGTCGTAAGCGCTACAAAAAGAGCCCCACATAAAGAATCGTTAGAGCAAATATCAAAGAAAATGATGGTAAAAAGACCAAGGAAACGGAATCCCGTTAAGCATTTGAAGAAGGAAAAAGTGGAGGTGAACCACCCTCAAAAGCCATGACATCCAGTGACGATGGAGGAGTTCTTGCCATGTTGGTTCTGCATGAAGATTTCCCGTGATGGTATTGAGGACTCTTGTTGCAATGCTGATAAAGGGGAAGAAAAGAGTGATGAGCTACCGTTGGCACCATCTTCAGAAAAGCTCATCGAGTCTATTCCTCAAGAAGTTAATGCTTGCGAAAAAAAAGTTACGTTCATAAATGACGATCTTTTACTAGGTGACACTACTCATAACCGCCTGTTGTAATTGGTTAGCTATATGCGCGATGAAAGGGTAAATCGAATTTTGGTTGATGGAGGATCCTCAATGAACATCTTGCCAATTCGCATTGTGAAAGAACTTGGTATTCCCATGAATGAACTTTCAGAAATTCGTGTCATGATTCAAGGATTCCACCAAGGGGGGAAAAGAGCCAAAGGTGCGATCAGGTTGGGAATCACCATTGAAGATATGCAATCAAGTGCATGGCTGCATGTGATCGATACAAAGACTTCATACAACGTCTTGCTTGGAAGGCCTTGGATATATGAGAATAAAGTGGTTTCATCTGCCTACCATCAATGTTTGAAGTACCACGAGGGAGGAGTCGAGAATAAGATAATTGCTGATAACGAGACATTCACCGAGCCTGAATCACACTTAGCCGATGCAAAGTTCTACCTGAAGAACTGCATTATAAATGAGCTAAAAGCTGATGATTTCATGAATGAAAAAGAATGACGAGTCCACGACTGAGAGAGCTGAGGTGGTTGCCGACAAAACCAAAGATGTTGCTGAAGAGGTGTACCCTAGCTCAAATAAATCTCATAAAGGGAACATTGTGTCTCACGGCAAGAAAGTAACTCCTGCACTTCTCTATGTCCCTAAAAAGAAGAAATATGAGGGAGAATCGGCCAAACTCCAAACCAACTCTTCCGATCAAACGAATTGAGGCAGTAAAGTTGCCCTCAATGCTACTTGCAAGGTTTGTGGCCCAAAATCCTTCGCAAAATGTGGCACTCCCTACGAAGTGTACATATGAAAGCTTTGATCCTAATGCTTACATGCTATTTTCAAAAGCAAGATACACTTCCAATGAGCCAACAAAATTAGGGAAGCTCCCATCAGAAGCTGCTACAAGGCAACCACGTGAAGGTGTAGGGTACAAGCAACCATCACCAGCTTGCATCTCCATAAGAATGGCAAGAAATAATTATATCATTGTAGAAGATGAATTTGCTGCTTCTAACAGACCTTCAGTTTTTGACCGACTTGAAAAATCAACTGTGAGGACTTTCGTATTTGAGAGATTATGTTATAACTCATATTCGCATATGTTAGATAACGCCATAAGTTAGTCGACGTAAATTCGAGAAGAGATTATCTTTGAGATGATAAGAAGTTAATCCTATTGTTCTTAAACAATACAAGGGTGTATAAGAGTGGTTAACAAGTATTAGAAGTTAAATGAATCAAGGATATTGTAACCCGTATTTTCGGGTAAAACTAGAGGTGCTTAATATTCTCAAGAGTTCGTATTTTAAAGTATTTAAATCATATCATATCCATATCATAAGTCTTTGAAGTCAAATGAGTTATGAAACAAAAGTTGACAAAAGTTGTCGTAACTTACGCTCATAATTTTACTTAAACTTTAGGTGAAATATTCTAAGCTTTTCTCCAACTTACTTGGAATTATGCGGTGATCTATCCACCAAATTGAAGATCTATGAGTCTAGTTTCTAACGCATTCAACCGTTCATCGATACGATATTAGAGTAGAGATATATTTGCATTTTTGCAAGACTGCGCAAGCAGCTCTCTATGGGGCCCACATAGGCGGTTGAGATATATTGATATATATATCAGACCCCTTAGCCCCGCTTTAACTCATTATTTTTCATTCTCTTTAGACCCTAGAAACCTAAAAACACTCTCTCAAGTTTCTCTCCTGATCCAAGACCCAAACAAAGGGCAAACAACACAAATCAAGTGCCGGAAATCCCGTTGCGCTAGTAAGTTTCTTGTTCTTCTTGTTGTTGCTGATTTTTGTGTTGTTCCAGATCGTGTGGGAGGTTTTATAAGTGGTTTATGTTCTGTAAAATAATCCCTAAAAGTTTTTAATATCAACCCTAGGTGATTTCAAGTCTTCTAAAGTGATTCTAGTGCCGAAAAACCCTAATTGATTGCTAGTTTCACTTCCTTGTTCTTGTGGCAGCATTGGAAGGATATTTTATGGTGAATTAAGGTCAAATTGGAGTTGTTCTATCTGTATAAAGGTAGGGAACCTCTTACTCTACATGTATTTAAGATTATCCAAGTTGCGGCTAAGTCGCTGAAGCTAGAACTCGTGAGTTATCTATCGAAAGGCTTGTTAGTAATTTGTTGGTTGGTGGACTATTTTGGGAGGCTTAATATGATTATTATTGATGTTGTTTGGGCTGTTTCGTGATTGTTTTAACTTGTGGGAAGTTATATAAATAGGGGAGGTGATGTCCGTTTCATCGTAGAATAGGTTGCGGTCGATGTATAATAGTTACGACACTTAAACGATAATGATAGTATTATTTCTCTTATTGTAAACTTAGGAGTCATGACATTTGCATAACTTGAGGTTGGGCAGTATATACAAGGTATGTGAGGCTATCTCTTTCCTTCTTTTGCACGACTCCAATTGTACATAATGTAATGAACGAGCTTCCAAAGATATTCCACTCTTAGAAGTTAGCAGTTTTTACATTGTTTCCCTTCTTATGGAACGATGGATGTTGATGTTACTTCTCTTATTATTATGTTATCAATATTGTTGGTACTTCCTGATTCTTATATGATTCTTGATGAAGAGTTAGTCCTAATAACGTGTACGGAGGATACCGACCTTACCTCACTTCGAAAGGTTCAAAATGTGATTCCAATGAGTCCAGCACGCATCATATATATGTATCTATTTTAATCTACCGAGCCGCGCTATAGTCGGCCGGGTACAACACCTATTGTGCAACCACTGATCAGTTGGGTTTTACCGAGCTCCACGTGGCCGGGTACGATTCTACCGAGCCTTATGATGGTCGGGTATGTTTTTACCGAGCCTATTATGGCCGGGTAAAATATGATGATGATGATGATGCCCACAGAGGCATACGTTTTTAAAAGTTTATGTATATATATGTATCATGCATTTCATGTCAGTAGCCCTCAGAGGTACTCAGATGTTACAGGTTGTATATTCTCTATCCCTGTTTACATTGCTGTTCTTATTTATGCTTTCCTGCCTTATATAATCAGTACTTTATTCATACTGACACCCTTTTATTTGTGGACGCTGCATGTCGTGCTGCAGGTCCTGATAGACAGGTAGGCAAAGCTCCCCCACCAGAGTAGGCTGCCCAGTTCAACGGTTATTGGCGAGATCCCTTCTCCGGACTTGCCGTGGTCTTGGTATGTATTTTTTTTATAGACATTATGGGTGTGTCGGGGCCTTGTGCTGGCAATATTGCAGCACTTATGTTCCTTTAAAGACTCATAGACAGGTGTCAACTCATGTATAGTTTGGATTGCCTTGTCGATTGATTTTTGTTGTAGTCTCTCATGGAAGCATGGCAGCTCGTACCTTATATATAGCTTCATGACAGCCTTGTCGGCCCATGTTATGTATGTTCATGCCATTATCTGTCATTGTTAGTTGTTCATGATTCATGTCTACCATTTATGTTGATCTTGTCGGCCCTTATAGATAATAAGAAAGGTTAGATAAAATGTACGTTGGTGCTTGGCAGGTATGGCCCGGGTGCCAGTCATGGCCTCTAATTTGCGTCATGACAGATTGGGTCCATTAAAGAAGGGGAACAAGTTCCAGAGAAATTATTAAAGCATAAGAACACCCGCTTCACGCAAAATCTAGAAGATCTCTAAGGATTTCCAAAGTTTGGCTCCTTCTAGAATGAGACGACAAACAAAACTTGTGGTTTCATGTAAAGACGTACTGAAGGTAAAGTCATATACTGTTGTCTACACTAAGAAATGTGATGGAGATGAAGAAAGTGTGGGTTCTTCGTATCATGTTAATGTATAAGGCGAGAATGGTGTTCCATCTCTAATGGAGGATGATGCAGAATTGGAGGATGTTTCACTGTGTTATCACATATCCTTCAATTATGGGGACCCTCAAGAAGATGAAGATGCAAAGGATGCTCCTCCTGAACTTGAAGAAGTGGTAACGACAACAGTGGACACTTTGAAAGAAGTAAACCTTGGCACTGATGAAGAATCGAGGCCCACTCATCTAAGTGCTTTACTATCAGCCGATGAAGAAACCACTTATATGGAGTTACTCAAGGAGTTTAAAGATGTCTTTGCTTGGAGTTACAAAGAGATGTCTGGGTTGGAGCCTACAGTAGCAGCCTATCACCTTACAGTCAAGAATGGCGCTCGTCCTATTAAGCAAGTTTAAAGGCGCTTTAGGCCGGACTTGGTTCCCATGATTGAAACCAAAGTTAACAAACTCATCGAAGCTGGCTGTATTCGTGAAGTTAAATACCCAACATGGGTTTCAAGTATTGTCCCTGTAAGGAAGAAAATGGACAGATTCGAGTGTGCGTTGACTTCAGGGATCTCAACAATACGTGTCCGAAAGATGAATTCCCGCTTCCTATTCCAGAGCTGATGATCGATGCTACTACTAGGTACGAGGCAATGACATTTATGGACGGTTCATCGGGCTATAACCAAATGCGCATGGCGCCAAAAAATGAAGCGCTTACTGCATTCCGTACCCCTAAGGGTAATTGCTATAAGGTAATGCCTTTTGACTTGAAGAACGCTGGTGCTACTTACCAAAGGGCTATGCAGAATATTTTTGATGACCTTCTGCTATGTTGACGACTTGGTGGTAAAATCAAGAAAGAGGAGCGACCACTTGAAAGACTTGAGGATGGTGTTTGAATTGCTCCAGAGGTACCAACTTAGGATGAATCCATTGAAATGCACCTTTGGAGTTACTTCTGGAAAGTTCTTTGGTTTCATTGTCCGACATCGAGGGATTGAAATTGACCAAGCCAAAGTGGATGCCATTTTGAAGATGCCTGAGCCTCGCGATATTTATGAATTGAAAAGTCTAGAAGGAAAGCTAGCATACCTTAGGGGATTCATCTTAAACCTAGCTAGGAGGTGCCAACCGTTCAGTCGCCTTATGAAGGAAGGCGTTACTTTCAAGTGGGACCAAGCTTGCAGCAATGCCTTTGAAAGCATCAAAACTTACTTGATAAAGCCTCCGATTTTGGCAGCCCCTATACCTGGAAAGCTGTTGATACTATATATTTCAGCACAAGAAAGGTCTATTGGAGCGCTGTTGGCCCAAGAAAATAGTGAAGGAAAAAAAAACTCCCTTTACTACTTGAGCAGGATGATGACACCAAATGAGCTGAATTATTCACCAGTCGAAAAGTTATGTTTGGCACTAGTGTTCTCAATCCAAAAGTTGAAGCACTACTTTCAAGCTCATGTCATTTGTCTTATTTCTAGAGCAAATCCCATCAAGTTTGTGATGTCAAAACCTGTCCTTAGTGATCGACTAGCAATGTGGTACCTCCAGTTTCAACAATTTGAAATTTTATACATCCCTCAAAAGGCTATAAAAGAACAAACGTTAGCAGACTTCTGGGCAAATCACCCTATACCTGATGATTGAGAGCTAACTGATGAACTACCTGATGAGAACGTAAGGGTCATTGAAGTTCAACCTCCATGGAAGATGTACCTTGATGGTGCTACACATCGCGAAGGAGCTGGTGCTGGCGTAGTATTTGTCACCTCTCAAGGTGAAGTTCGACCCTACTCTTTTACGTTGACACAACTCTGCTCTAACAACGTTGCTGAGTATCAAACATTAATACTTGTGCTTGAAATGGCTGTCAAAATGAAGTGGTTGCAATTGCAAGTATTTGGTGACTCTCAGTTAGTGATCAACCAGCTTTTAGGTAGTTACGAGGTCAAGAACCGTGAACTACGCCCATATGATGATTACGCTAAAAACTAAATGGGGTGGCTCGGTGACGTGACTATTCAACATATGCCTAGGAAAGAAAAAAAGAAGGCTGATGCTTTAGCTACCCTAGCTTCATCGTTAACTTTTCCAGATCAAGTGCAAGTTACTATCTGCCAAAAATGGGTAGTACCGCCGCCAAATGAGGGTGAAAGTGAAGAAAATGAACTCGAGCATCTTGTCGCTATTTCTGAAACTGAGAAGGAAGAATTGCGACAACCCATTATCGATTACTTGAGCTACAGGATACTTCCAGAATAAGAAGGACTGAAATCCGTCGTCGTGCACCGCGCTTCCTTTACTACAAAGATACCCTATACAGAAGATCATTCAAGGGTGTACTCTTGTGATGCTTAGGGGAAGATGAAGCACTCAAAGCTTTGCAAGAAGCACACTGTGGGGTATGTGGATCACATTAGTCTGGACCAAAGCTCCACTTTCATATAAAAAGGATGGGATATTATTGGCCAATCCTCGCTCGATGATGCAAGGCTTGCCAATTCCATGCAAATTTTATTCATCAGCCTCCCGAGTGTTGCATCCGGCTGTTGCATCATGGCCATTTGATGCTTGGGGATTGGATATTGTTGGACTATTGCCAAAATCCTCTGGTGGGCACTTATACATTTTGGCTGCAACTGACTACTTCTCAAAATGGGCTGAAGCTAGTGCTCTTAAGGAAGTAAAGAAGGAAAATGTTGCAAGTTTCATCAGAGTAAACATTATCTATCACTTCGGAATTCCTCGTTACATAATAACGGACAATGGCAAGGCATTCGATAATAGGTTGATGAACAAGATTTATGAACTCTTCGGCTTCAAGCAGCGTAACTCTTCTATGTGCAATGCTGCCACCAATGGTCTAGCCGAGGCATACAAGACTCCATGCAACTTGTTAAAGAAAGTCGTCTCCAAATCCAAATGAGATTGGCATGACCGTATGGAAGAAGATCTGTGGGCACATAGGAAAACTCACCGCACGCCAACACAAGCGACCCCGTATGCACTCATTTAAGGAGTCAAAGTCGTCTTACCACTCGAGCTTCAAATACCTTCATTAAGATTAGCTATTCAAGAAGGGATCACTAATGAAGAAAATGCTCGACTTCGATTAGCAGAGTTGGAGGCTCTTGATGAGAAGAGGTTGGAAGCTCAACAGAGCCTTGAATGTTATCAAGCTAGATTGTCTCACGCCTTCAATAAAAGAGTTCGCCCGAGATCTTTTCAAGTAGGAGATCAAGTCCTTGCCATACGAAGACCCATTATTACTTCCCATAAACCTGTAGGGAAGTTCACTTCAAAATGGGATGGGCCATATGTGGTGCAAGAAGCTTATTCAAGTGGGGCTTACAAGCTGGTTGATGTAGATGGCATGAGAATTGGCCCTATCAATGGAAAGTTTTTGAAGGAGTATTATCCTTGAATTTGTAACGCTCATTGACACACTAGCCTAAACTGCATCTTCCTACGCTCCTTGATGCACGAGCCTAAAATTCATGTTCCTACACTCCTAGACCACATGAGTCTAAACTGTGTACGGCCCAATAAAAGTCCACTAGGTTGAAAATCTCGAAAGAGGTGGCCTAGGCAAAAGTTAGGACATAAAAAAATTAAAAAAATAAAAAAGAAATTACCCATTCTGTAATTAGGTATGACTTGATCCTTTTACCGAGGTACGTAGGTAGATTAGAGTTTCGTTCTAAGTTCAGTCGCATAAGTTCAAAAGATACATAATCCCCTAATCATTGTCCAAATTAAGTACGATGGAATATAATCCATTCAATCTGCACTTGAAAATCGAGGGGAGATACCATTCTTATGTTAAACTTTGGATCCCAGGGGCAAGCCGCTATAGTAAATTGGTGTCTTCAATGAAATGATTAATATCTTTTAGGAGGCTGCCAAGCATTTGCATTGAAGTCCTGGGATTCGCTATGCCTTCATGTTCGCCAAACTTTCAAGTTTTTTTTGGGCTCCAAATCTGCTCTCTGGCCTTAAAAAAAAGGGGGG
>MCJB01034231.1:99999-139945 GCA_002018475.1 Nicotiana obtusifolia | reverse complement strand
GGGGGGGGGGGGGAGAGAGAGAGAGAAGAGAGGCGTCAGAAGGGAACACAAGTGTACGAAGGAAGATTACCTGGCACGACGTTTCAAATTCAGTGAGACTTGAACCCAAGAAATTTGGTGAGAATGAAGCTCTTGAATTTCAATTTATGGCAATTAAAAAAGTCTTGCAATCTCTAGGCTTCCACACCAAGATACAAAAATTTTGGTGAAGTCGCGCTAATTTGGAACTGTCACCATATCAGAAACCAAAGTTGACTTCGAACTATCATCTGAAACTATCCTTAAGGCATTAAATTTTACATTTTGTATATGCTTTAGATTTTGAATTTTAGTTTCCAAGAAATTAAACGGTTCATGATTTCGACATCCCTACATCAAGATACAAACTTTTGGTGAAATTGCGCAAATCTAAAATTGTCAGTGTGTCAGAATTTAATATCGACTTCGAAATATTATCTGAAACTATTATTAAGGCATTAAATTTTTCATTTTTGATATGTTATACATTTGGAATTTCAGTTTCCAATAAATTAAACAGTTCGTGATTTCGAAGTTCCTACATCAAGATACAAAAGTTTTGGTGAAATCGCGCAAATCTAAAATTGTCGTCGTGTCAGAATTTAATATTGATTTTGAACTATAATCTGAAACTATCCTTAAGGCATCAAAATTTTGCATTTTTGATATGTTATAGATTTGTAAGTTAAGTTTCCAAAAAATCAAACGGTTCATGATTTTGACTTTTCTACACCAAGATATGATTTATTTGGTGAGACTACGCAAATCTGAAACTTTCAACATGGTGGAATCTAAAGTCGGTTTCAAAATATTTTCTGGGGTGATTCTGGAGGTCTTTGATTCTAAGTTTTGGATATGTTTTAGATATTGAAGTTTAATTTTCTAGAAATCAAATGGTTCGTTATTTGGACTCTCCCATGACAAGATATGAATCTTTTGTTACAAGCGCGTAAAGCTGAAAATTATGCGACTAAGATAAAAATCGGACAGTGTAAAGCAAAAGAGAAGAAATCTTATTTAAGATGAAATAAATATCCACTAGGTCAGTATAACATAAAGATAAACAGGAAGATAATGTTAATATCCACTAGTTAATCTATAACACTTTTGAGATTCTCTCTCTCTTGTTGTAATGTCTGCAAATTCTTCACAGCTCTCTTTGGTTTCTTTTCACTAGACTAAACTTTCTTGACTTTCTCGCTTGCTTCAAGTTTGAACGATTCGAGACGCTCCTTAGCTTTGAAAATAAACTCTAGCTTCTCTTCTTCACTCGTCTTATTAGCAAAATTGGATCACTCTTGGTCATATGAAGCGGCAAGCTCGAAAAGAGAATCCAGTAAACTCTCTAATGGAGAAAGATCCAAATCATTCGCCTTCTTCATATCTTCAAAAATCCCAGTGATTTTCTCTCTACAAGATGAGAGCAATTCTGCACGAGTTTTGGAGAGTCTATTGCAAATATCCTCCCAAAGTCCCAAGTTGAATTCCTTTTTGCGATTAAAGATAATGCTTTTTCCTTCAAAAATAGATACTGCTGCATTTGCCATTGGTGGAACGCGAGTTATCTCATTTGGATTTTGTCTTTTTAGGGCTTTGTCATGAGGAAGAGATGATGCCTTTGAAGATGACTTCACTTTAGACGTAAGCCCTCCAATAGATTTATCACTCACTTGCGGCTTGTCATGTGGGGATGCCATCGGATGTAATGTGCAAGACAGCCGTTAACATAATGGATGGGAAAACAAACTTTGACCTGATCAAGTTGGGAAGAACACGAAATCTTATTTAACCCATGATAAATACTCACCAAAATTGGGGCCACAAGGCTAATATTTCGCCCCGCTTGCCATCATGCTTGCCATCTTAAAAGTCTCGGGACGAATGAAGTTTTCTGCCTTATTAGGAAACACAAAAGCACATAGCCAACATGATAAGAAGGCTGCTATATATGTTTTATCTTTCTTGTCAGACCTCACCCTAAGCTTGGAGAATATAGCTTCTTGATCACTCGACCACCTAGTTGTCTCGGGAATAACTCCATTAGGATTATGTGTCGACTTTAGGCGCGCATATTTCTTTTCCTTTCGCAGTGGGGCAGGTTTATATATTAAAGCTTTCTTATACCAAAAATTTGTCCACTTGCTCAAGGAGACCTTTTGGTTAACACCCGTACCTTCCTTAAGGTGATGGAAGGCAGCAAATAAATACTCGCAAGATCGAGGAATAAATCTCATCTATTTTTCGTCCAAACCGATGAGTTCTCTTGTCTCAGGTACCACTTTTTTATACGGAAAAACCCGCAGTGGGCAAACCTCCAAGGATATGTAAGTCCCAAAGAGAGATAGATAGTTCCCCAGCTGATGTAAGAAGCGTGTTCGTCTTGGGGCACCAAGCCTCACAAAATGCTTGCAAAATATTTGAGTTTCGATCATAAGAGAAAAGTAAGGCATATACATTATCATAAATCTTTGTTGTACTCAGGGTTTGTTGGCTTCCACTAAGTACATCTTCAACCCATTCCTAATATCCTGGAATATAACGATACTCGACCTCGATTGTTGTTGTGTTTCCCAAAAGTACTTCTCCTTGAATTATACGGCATCCTAAGTTTGGAAGGGTGCTAGCAATGTTTACGTGGCGATGGATTGGCACTTGGAGAGACCACATCTTGAAAAATGGATTAGAAGTAGACTTGTGCTCTAAGGTCGAGTTTTCTACATGAAGTGAGTTCCTCAAAGAAGGCTATGAGGCTGCATATCGGCCAGGTTGTGGGGTGTGAATCAAAAGCTTGGTTTGTTCTATTCCATCTTCAGTCTCGATTACAAGATATCTAAGTTTGGAGGAAGGTGAGGTATAGTCTCTGAAATTTGCCATCTCTTCGGGCTGCAAAGGACAAAAAAAAAAAGCCATCAAAGTCCAAATCAAGAATATTAGAATGGGCACAAAGGTCTAATGGATGAAATGGCATCCGGTTTTCAGGCGGGAAGAGTATCCATCCCTTCACACCTTCATAGTAATCTCTCCAATATTTGAGCCACCTTGAGAGTAATCTCTCCGATAGTCGGGCCACATGAAGAGTAATCTCTCCGATATTCAGGCCACTTTGAGAGTAATCTCTTTGATAGTCGGACAACATTGAGGGTAATCTCTCCGATAATCAGGTCACCTTGAGAGTAATCTCTCCGATACTTGAGCCACCTTGAGAGTAATCTCTTCGATATTTGGGTGGGGATAAGTACCATTCCGTCACACCCTAAGACCGCCTTCTTCATGCGGGCAACTTATCCTTCTCTTCTTAGCCTAAAAAAAAAAGGAAAAATAAAAGAGACAGAAAAGGACCACAGAAAATACATAGAAGGAAAAATTACCTTCAGACTGCCTCTTGCTCGTCAAAACACGAAGCCAAGATAGCTTATAGATGCTACAATTTGATGCTTAATGAAAATATGAGCATGGGGTTTATATAGATCTCCTATGAAGTTGATTGGGAAGTGAGATTTCGATGAGGGAATAGCCGAAATCAATTACTGAAAAGAATTGGAATTACTACGGCGACAGTACAATTGTACGGATCTACTTGGCTAACTCTAATTTTAATATTACTTAGCTTCTTCAAGTTCAAGTAGGAATCAGAAATTTCACAAGGTTCAAGTTAAAGAGCTCACGGTTTCCTAGTCATGTGGGAATATATGGGTATGATGATGTCTTCTACGTGAATTTTCATGCAAGTTTGCCATGTGAACAGGAATTAGGATGTTTAGTACATGGTGCTAATGCTAGGTAAAGTTCCAAATCGTGTAAAAGATCTTGAACTACATGCTTATATTTGTCGTTTCATATATATTGTGAAATGCAAATATATCACATGAATAAGTTTTAGGGAATATTCATAACAAAATAAATACTATGTTAACACTTCAAGCCTCGCCTTTTGGAGTTGGATACGTCTAAACCCGTTAAGTGTTAAAGTAGGGGCATTTGTAGGCAATTAAAATTTTATTAAATTTAAATCCATAAGAATTTGGAATTAATCTCAAATTAAATATATTTTGGCCCAAATAAGTATTATGGGCTAATATATTAACTTAATTATATAAATCTAATTAAATTGATTTAAATAAAGGTCCAATATTATTAGGCTATCCCATTTAATTGGGCTAAAGTGATGAGCCCACTTCATTAAGCCCAAGATGTCATCTTCTTAGAGGCCCAATTTGGTGCAACGTATCATATGACGTGGTATGCCAAGTCAAGCGAACGAGCCAATAGGATCATGCCACGTGTCAAAATGACAAGGCATGCCAAGTCACATAAAAAGGCTAATGAAATCACGCCACATGTGCAAGTGACATGTTCTGGCCAATCAAATGCGGCCTTGTCACGCTTCAATTTGATTGGTCAGAAAGAGTTTGTTCTTATCATACCTTTTCCCTCCCACAATTATAAATAGGGGTTTGCATAACCCATAAAGGACACCAGAAGTTATAACAAGAAGCAAGAGAGAGCTCGTGGATCAAATGCCGCGAATTTCTTTACAAGTTTCAAACTTCAAGCAATCAAGTTCAATACTTCAAGGAATCAAGTTCAAGTCCAAGAAATCAAGTTCAAGCTCAAGAACAAAGAACAAATTATCAAGGAGTACGAGTTCAAATAAAAGTTCGTGCTAGTTGAATTCAAGATCATCGTTCGTAGAAACAAATATTGATTCAAGATCAAGCTCAAGGGCCCTTGAATTTATTTACTATAGGAAAGAAGAATCAAAGGTTTCATAAAAATTGTAACAGTCATATTGTTTGAAATAAAATACTACGATTGTTGTAATATTTTCGGTCTTGATTTTATTTTTTCGACGCAAATTTATTGTCTACAGTAAGTATTTTGTTAAAATATATATACACGATACGTCGAATTCTCTTGGCTTATTCGTGTATTTATTCGTATGTGTTTGTAGGAATTGTTGAAGACATAATTAAATAAATAAAAATGTGATTTTTTAAACAACTTAAGCTTTTAGATCATATAGTCGCACACTTCAATAGAAATGGGTGGAATCTGAGAAAAGCATTGGGACTCCGAATTGGGAGTTCATGTATATGCTTTCTATGACAAAGCTATTTTCTAGCGTCTTATATTGGCAGAAAAAGGAAAGAAAATCCATTCCATCAATCACTTATTAGTGGGCGTTAATGTAAAAATTTATTCGCGCCCGATAAACCATATGCGTAATCACTTGTATGATTGCCATTGATTAACCAAAAATAGATTTATTGGTCAAAGTTAATATTTAGAAGAAAATGGGTTACTAATAATCAAGATTTAATTCACTTTTCCAGCAATTTTTAGAATAGATAAAAGAATGGAAACGATTGATAAAGAAAAATAAGAGATAAACTGACAATTACTCCTCAAAATCAAGGCTTAAAACTTGAAGAATAAAACAAAGAATAATAATATGTATTTCCGTAATAATCGTTACTTGCCCTTACAAATGGGATTTCTTCCCTTATATACGAGCATATAATTATAACGGTTCTCAGACTTAATTTGGGCTCACTAATGACATTAATTGCATTAATTGCCTGTTACCGTAGGTAACCGTAACTGGCACATTTATAACTAAAGATTCCTTGTAACTCTCCGATTCTCCTTCTTTATTTACTTCTGGTTCATGTATCTTCCCTTCTTTTCAACCTTTATTCATTTCGTTCCTATATCTTCTTTGACATCTGTCAGGCCCGATTCTTTTCTCTACATTACCCCGTGGGTGTTTCTCCCTTGCCTTTCCTGCATTCTTAATTCACCTAACTAAGAGTGCCACCTGTTGCTATATCGATTCTCCACACGCCATGCCCCGTCAGCTTACTGATTGTCCACGTGTCATGTCTTTTTTTCACCAATACAAATAGTTCCCCACTTTTTAAATATTCTCAACTGAATATTCAGGAAGTGGTAAGTTTTTATGGCGGGAATTCCTTACCGCTGTTTCTCGAGTACCATTATATCTCCTTCAAAATTGATGCGATGTATGTCACATCCATTTAATACCTATGCCACGTGGCTTCTTACAATTGGATATGCAGTTTCTCAATGCTTTTTAGGGTTTTTTCTGCAGCTGCGTCAGTCACGAAGTGACGGTTCCATTATGACGCGTCATAATGACCAATTTTAACGACGGTTGTATCTCCTAGTAAATACTTCATTATTTTTTATTTCTTGAAGTCTTCCTTCTTCAATATACATTACCTCAATCCTTTTCGTATCTCTGTACCCTTTCTTCTGTATTTCCTTTGATAATCATGTCTTCGTAGACACCAGACCCTCACAAGGTTGTGATCGTTGATGAACTTGCTCCTTCCACTGCCCCTACTAAAAGTAGGAGAGGTGGTAGACTTCGTAGCCTTGGTTCATTATCTAATCGTGGTTCTTCTTCTCAAAGTAGTTCTGATAGGCCATCTTCTGCTAGACTTAAGGCTCCTCTAACCCCTAGATCTTCTTCTAGATATAGGGATCTAAATGAACCTGTGCGTGAACCTACAGTTGCAAAGATTGTTCCTCAACAGTTTTCTTTTATAATAGATCGTGAGACCATGAGAAATCAAGTCTCTTCTATAGCTTCCCTCAACCCTGCTGAACTTTACCCAAGTTTAATCATTGACGGTCTTCTTTTCTTACTTCGACGAGAATGTCATTGGAAACCAGATTTCCCAGTTTTAGTCCCTGGTTTCAACCAAAGAATCACCTCTTATCATGTCAGTTTCTCTTTTGCTTATACCTACCTTTTTTACTTTAGGATTTAAGCCTCCTATTGATCCAGTAATCATTGAGTTTTGTCGTTACTTCAATGTGTGTCTTGGACAAATTGGCCCCATCGTGTGGAGGGTTGTAGCATGCCTTCGTTATTTATCGGATTTGGTTTCCGTCCCTTTTACCTTTCGACACTTGCTTCATCTTTATTCCCCCAAGTTATTTCGTGAAGGAGTTTTTTTTCTTGTGGCTAGAAGTAAAAGAATGTTAGTTAGCCCCCGAGGATGATCGAGACCGTGGCTGGTACGCCCGCTTTGTTACTGCCCCCACTAGTGGATTACTGGGTGAAGAAAATATGTCTTTCCCCGAAAAATAGAACTTTGACATAAGTTTCCTTCTTTTTTATTCTTTTTTATACGTCTCGAATTATTTCATGTAATCACATACCATTTTTCAGCAACCATGGAAGTCTTCGATGAGATTCCCCACTTCTGTGCTTGAGTAGAAAAGATATTAACAGATGCTCCTTTGGACAAAAGATCTTAGAAATTTCTTTCTCAAAAATTTGGTTGGAAAGTAAAAACGCACGGTACTTTTTCCCTTCATAATTCTTCTTCTTCTCTTACTTGTTTATACAAAAATTTCTCATCCTCCCTTTTTTTTTTTTAAATTATTTTAAAAAAAAAAAATCCACTAGGCAAGTTGCCCAGAGTTGATTTTCATAAATATATCATACAGTACAGTAATGGAGGGGGGCATAAACCTTACCTCCCAGAAAATAGTGTGTACACTCTTGGTCATTATGGCATAACGACCAATTATGCTTGAACAACTATGATAAGTGAGACCTATGGTGATGCAATAATTGTCTATCTTATTGTATCGATAGACAATCATATATACAAAAACAGTAAGAAGTGAATCTAGGTTGACTATACAAAAAAAGTACATATGTTCCTAAATCTACTAAATATGTGGGTTGAAATAGTATCCTCCATGTTCAATAGGATCTATTTCTAACAAAAGGTGGGACACTTCTAAGTAGTGTGTCCCATAATAAAAAATAGCCATCTTCAACTTTGCTTTGGCATTGATACCAAAGAAAGCAGAATTGAAGATGGCTAGTAAAAAATTGCTCTATGGTTGGACAGTAGTACTGGCATTGTCCAGTGTATATGATAGGTAGTTGAGTTGCCTTCATCTTCCAAAAAGTGTTGTTAGTAGTATGCTGAGCAGTGTTCTGTTGATAAAGTCTATTGAACGACCATTGCAAGGTGTGTTTCTTGTGTTGAGTTCCTGTTTGCTTGCTGTGGTTGCTGTTGTTGCTTCTTTCTGCTGCTGTTGTTGTTGCCGCTGCTGCTGTTGTTGTGAGGTTGTGTGTTACCTGTCTGGTGCTTGTAAAGGTGTTCCAACTTCCAGTGAGTGTTGTGGATAGTAAGATGGTGAGTGTTCTGCTGATGAGATCTGATAAAAAGGTACTGTAGGTAATGTAAGTTTGTTTCCCTAAGGTCTTCCTGTAGTGGTGGCTGCTGTTGATGTCTGCTACTGCAATGGTGCATGCTGTTGGGATGGTGACTGTGCTGCTTCTATTGTGTTTCTGTAGCTAGTAGCTTCTGTTGTGTTTCTGTGGCTTGTAGTCTCTGTTGAGGTGATGAATGGCTATCCATCTTGCTGCTGTTGCTGGTGGAGTTGCTGTTGCTGTTGCTGCTATTGTTTTTGCTGGTGTGGGGCTTTGTGTTAGTTGTATGGTGTTTGTAGAGGTATTGTATTATGCTGATCCAATAGTAAAAGGTATGGACGAGGGGCCCTGGTGATTGCTGCAATTGCAATAGAATGAGCACTAGAAGTGCTGATACCACACATTGCAATTATGGCAATAACCTGGGGCAATGATTAACTGACTTAAGATGTATGTGGATTTGCTGCATTTGTGAGCTTGTGGGAATCCTGTGTGTGAGGATAAGAAAGTTGGTCCAAGATAGTATCTGCAGTTGCACTAGAATCAGCACAGACATTGCTGATACCATATATTGAACTTGCAGTATTATCCTGGTCCTCTCCAAATTGTTAGGATTGTTAGGACTGGTTATATGGTATGTGACTTGCATTGACTGTTGAGCTGATGATTGTCTATGTTGTGGGTTGTTTCTGTGTGATTGTGTGATATATGGTTGTATCTGTATGTGTTGCTTGTGGTCTTTGGTACATCTTTCTCTCTCTGGATGGCTGCTATTGTGGCTGGATATCATGTTGGTCTTGCACAGTTGCTGCAGTTGTAAAGTTGTAGAAATCATATGGTGAGGAAAGTCCCAGAAGATTGTTGTAGGTGCAGTGGAATGAGCACTAAAAGTGCTAATACCATATTCTGCACCTGCATCAATATACTAGACCAATCCTGATTCCCTTCATTGCTGAGAAGGATGTTGGTTTCAATGGTAACTATGGTGGTTTTGTTCTCTTTCCTTGCCTTCTGTTTCTTATTTCTGGGGTTGTTGGTGTTTAGAGCATGTTTTTCTTGTTGCTGGAGTATCCCTTGGTGTATTAGTGGATTGAACCATTCCTGCTTACCTGCAATATACTGCAAATACACAAGGAAAATAAAAAATGTTAGTACAGAGTGTGCCTTGTTCCATGAGTGTTCCTGCTTGAGATTTTCTTTGTTGATCTTTCTGTGTTCTTGTGAGCTGGTGATTTGAATTGCAGGTATCGATCTCTTGCACATGCTATTACTATTCATTTCATCAGAATTGGCAGGGAGTAACTGTGGCGGAAAATTGATCTTTTTGGCTCTCCTATGTCTGAAAGCTGGTGTGGCTTTGAGGTCAAGGTATATCTGTCCTCTTATTTGTGCAGGCAGATCCAATTGATTGTTGTAGTGTGTCATTGAGCTTAGCTCATGACTCCATTTGGACAGAGCATCAGCTGGACAGTTAGCTTTTCTAAAAACATGTAAGTATTGCAACTCTTCACATTGTTGTTTCAGATTGTTGATCTTTTGCATCAGCATGTATAAGGTCCATGGTGAGACAGCGTTGCCGGTTAGCCACTGAATGAGCATTTGAGAGTCATAGTGTAGCCATTTTCAATACACCATTTGATACTAATGTATGCTGCTTCAACTTCTGCTAGATTATTGGTACCTTCTCCCAAGGGGCTTGAGATTGCATGGATTAATTTTCCTTCATGATCTCTAACAATGATTCCAGCTCCAATTTTCCCAGGATTGCTCAGAGCACTGCTGTATTCACTTTAACAAAACCCATGAATGGTTTAAGCCAAGTGACCTACTGTACAGTGGTATGGTGTTTCCACATCTCTATGGTAGGGTATAGCTCAGACCAATTACTTGGCCACTTGATGTTGCCATAAGATGCTCTGAGCAATAATATAAGATCAGAGTAGATGGATTGCAATACTCTTGTTACAGATGATACTTTTCCCCCATATTTAGCAGCACATTTGTTTTTCCAAAGGTTCCAATAGATTATAATTGGCATTGTGTCTAAAACCAGCTTTTGTATTTTATTCTCCCTTTTTTGGGTCCACCATTTCATTAAGGTCATTCTTAATAGTAGCATATAACTTTGGATGCCCACTGGTGCATTGAAATGTTTCCAGATGAATCTGGCAAACTGACCAGTGCTAAAAATGTGTTCCACTGTCTCTGCTCCTGGTTTCCTGCAGTAGACACATTTGTTAACAGTATGAGGTCCAAATCTAGCTACTCTATCATCTGTAGGCAACTTGTTCCTCAGAGCTCTCCATAAGCAAAATGACCATTTAAAGGGGATTTTCCTATGCTAAGTCATTTTATTGGTGAGAAGGATTTGCTTTTTTTCTCTCAGGACAGACCATGCTGATGCACAAGAAAATTCTCCTGAGGCATTAAGTTGCCATAATGCTCTATCAGGGAGATGGGGGTTGTAATGAATCTGTGTTTGTATGATGTGAGATATCATATTCATGGGTGCTATTTGGTTTAGCTTCTGGATGTCCCATTGTCCATTATTCCAAAGTTGTGAAACTTTGATGTTGCCAGTCTACCACCATCTTGCTTGAAGCTAGCTAAGTGTCCAATGCCAAGCCAATTGTCCCACCTGAAGCTACAGTTCCCTGAATGTAGTCTCCAATAGATGTGGTTGTCAGCTATTTTCTTGTTGATCATCGTCTTTCTCCATGTTTGGGATTGCCCAGAATTTCATTTTTTGGATATAGGATGTGATCTTTTGCAATATTTGGCAAGAAGAAACTGGCTCCATAAGGTTTGTTTTGTTCTAAACCACCACCACTGTTTATATTCCATGGCTTTACAAATTTCATTTATGGATCTTAAACCTATACCACCTTCTTTCATAGGATAGGACAATTTATGCCATGAAGCCCAGAAGTATTTGGCCTTAAGTGAATGAAAACGCTTGTTGCACTTCAGACATTTTGGCCTTAAGTGCATCTGAAAAGCAAATTTTCACTTCAGACTTATTGGCCTTAAGTGAATGAAAACGTTTGTTGCACTTCAGACTTTTTGGCCTTAAGTGCATGAAACCATTGGTTGCACTTAGACCTATTTGGCCTTAAATGTATTTGAAGTGCAATTTTTTCACTTCAGACTAATTTTTTTTAACTTCGGACCCGATAAGTCTGAAGTTGATCATAAAATAAATACACTCACAAACTTTTTTGCACAATAAATAAAAATTTAATTGTGACTCCAAAACCGAGTATAGATGCAAAGCCCCAAGTTTAATGCACTCACTTGATTAATTCTTCATTTCCATTCCAGGCCAGCCCACAACCCATTGGGTCCATTTTCGTACACCCAACAGAACATAAAATCCAATTCTCAACGTTAATACTCTGTCTGTGACGCTTTTTGCTTTTCGGATTAAATTTTTTAATTTTAATTCTATATTTGAACATTAAATTTTCAGCTTTTCAAATAAATTTATATATTTAAAAATTACTTTAAAATATTATAAATCATATTAATTAATAATTTAAAATAGTTAAATGACATAAAAAATTTATGACCAAAAAATAATTTGATTGACTAGATCAGTAGGCAAAAGCCACCGATCTCAACTCTCATTGACGGTAAAACTAGATACTTCTTCTCTTATCCACCTCCTCGAATCAAGAACCAATTCCTATACACTAAGCTTCCTCCTTGCATGCAATACAAGGTGACACCTTTCAATGCTACGTGTCAAATACCCACAACATCACCAACGTGTCACTTTCTAACCCTTCCCTTCTCCACGTGTCCAATCAAAGTTCTTAACCAGCTCAACATATATAACCATTCCCACATTCACCATAGAACATACTCTTAAATCCTAAACTCGAAAAAAAAGAAAAAAGAAAAGAAAAGAAAAGAAAAACCCTGATTTTCTTATTCCATTATTAGTGTTTTATTAGAAGAAGGAACAATGGAGTCAAGACAAGCAGTGAAAGAAGAAAGAGCAGAAGCAGCTGCAAGATTAGCAGCAGACGAACTCAGTGATGTGAACAAAGAAAGAAAGGCTCAAGAATATGAACAAAAGCCCGGTGTTATTGGCAGTATAATCAAATCTGTTCAAGGAACCCTTGGACATGCTAAAGAAGCAGTCACCGGAAAAGCCCACGAAACCGCTGCCGTTACAAGCGACACGGCCGGAATAGTAGCAGATAATGCAAGACATTCAAAAGATGTTGCTGCTGAAAAAGTTAAGGGTACAGCAACTTCTGCTGCAGAGAAAACACAAGAAGCTAAAGATAGTGCAACTGGTAAAGCAGTAGAGTACAAGGATTCTGCTGCTGAAAAGGCAAAGCAAGCAAAAGATGCAACTGTTGGGAAAATGGGAGAGTACAAAGATTATGCTGCAGATAAAGCCAAAGAAGCTAAGGACAATACTACTGCTAAAGCGGTAGAGTACAAGGACTATGCAGCAGAGAAGGCGAAACAAGCAAAGGATTCAACTATGGAGAAAGCTAAAGAAGCAAAAGACAGTACAACTGCTAAAGCAGGAGAGTACAAGGATTATACAGCAGAGAAAGCGAAAGAAGCAAAGGACGGTACAACTGCTAAAGCAGGAGAGTACAAGGACTACGCAGCAGAGAAAGCGAAAGAAGCAAAGGACACAACGATGCAGAAGACTGAGGAATACAAGGATTACACGGCCGAGAAAGCTAAAGAAGGCAAAGATACCACAGTGGGCAAATTAGCAGAGTTGAAGGATTCTGCAGCTGATGCGGCTAGACGTGCAATGGATATGTTAACCGGGAAAAAGGAGGAGACAAAACAGAAAGCGGGGGAAATGGCTGAAGCTACAAAACAGAAGGCTGAAGAAACGGCAGAAGTTACTAAGCAGAAGGCGGAGGAGACGGTGGGAGCAGCTAAGCAGAAGGCACAGGATACTAATCAAGCTGCAAAGGTTAGCCGTTTATAGCCTTCTCCTTAGTTTATGTTAGTAGAATTTGGAATAAAACTATGGCCCTTTGTTGTACATTGTATTAATGGTATCAATAAGATGTTGCACCAAATTTAGAGTGTTAATTACTGCCTATTAGATTGAACTTACATACACAGATCATATGTAACTTAAAGGAAATTAAAAAATAAATAAATAAATAAATTTATTGATCCATCTATATCAACTCTAGCTTGTAGGCACTATGTTATTTGATGTAAACCTTTTTTCTATATTGAAAAAAAATAATTTTTGCACTATAAGCCAATTTTGACCTATTTTAACCTACTGTAGCAGGAAATGATCGGAAATTAGAGAAAAATTAAGTTATTGATTCCACCTATATGAGCTGTAGCTTGTAGGTACTACGTTTTGAAAATGTGAACTTTTTTCTACATTTTCTATATATTTCCGATATATAGAAGTTAAACTCAAGGGTTAATAGATAAGTTGTTGTTAATTTCATTGTAGGAGAAGTATCATGAAACTGAAGAAGCAACGAGGAGGAGAATGGACGAGATGAAAATTAGTGAAGGTGGCGATTATGAGAAAAGGGATGAGAGTAAGGGGGTCGCGGCAGCGGCTTCCGGCGGTGGTGGTGGTGGTATTTTTGGTGCACTTGGAAGTGTGAGAGACGCAATTAAAGATACATTGTCACCATCTACCATGCGTGACACTACCACTACAGATGCGACGCGTACCGGCGGATCGAAGATAGTGGTGGACGTGGAGGATACTCCGGCGGGAAGAACCGCTGCCACACTGAAAGTGGCCGATCAGTTGACCGGCCAGACGTTTAACGACGTGGGGAGGATGGATGTGGAGGGCATTTCCGAGGTTGAGGCCAAGGATGCCTCTGGGAAGAATGTGAAAGTGCAATACTGAAAGTTGTGTAATTTTCATGTGCTCTGTGTTATACTTTTGTTTGTGTTACCAAGTAAAATATGTGCTAGTATTAGTATGAGATTTCTGTTCAGTTTCTTTTTTGTCTACTTTCCTTATAAGCATTTTAGAACTTTTTGAGTGTCAGTGCCTTCCGTTTATGAAAAACACTACTTGACATTAGTTGCGGCTTGTTATCTAACTTGAAAAATGATATAGACACATACTTGTATTTAAGGCGTCTTAAAACTAAACTTAGACTATTTAAGCCTTAGTATTACGAATAGAAGAGAACGAAAAATATTAGATCAAAGTCCCCTTAGCTGCTGGAGTTGATCTAATATTAAAGTGCTTGTTTCTACATTCTTTTTGATGGCCTGAAGTTATATATATATATATATATATTAAAATTGGTATAATATTAACTCTTATAAGAAAGTTGAATGGTATACTTTGATTGAAAGTTGAGTTATTTAGTAAAAGAAAGAGGGATTAATTTTTACTTTATATATATATATTCTTTTTTAATAATATACTTGAAATTTTAGCCGTCTTTAATCACTTATTATTCCAATTGTTTATGGATAGTATTTCTATTTAACGAGACAACGGAATCACCACTCACTTTTCATTTTACAAATTTAAAAATAGGACGAGAGTCAGCACAATGAATGGATATCTTCCAGCAGTAAGTGGGCGTGTGGTTATATCAGTCGTAATAATCAGATAATATGAGTATTGTTTCATGAAATCTACGGTGGATTAGTGGTTTTGCTGCACTATATTTTGCATAAGATAGTATTATAGTTAGAGGCGGATTTAAGATTCCTATTTTTGGATTTTTGGTTTGAAGATTCGACGGATTTAACAGATTTTTTGAATTTTATGAGATTCGAATATTACTGAACCCATAACATTTTTAATATTTAAATATATATTTTTAATAAATAAAGTTTGAATCAAAACTTTTGGATTCAGTTGAACTATAGCTCTAATCGTAGATACACCCTTTGTTGTAGCACAATTTTAAGGAAGTGAATATATTAATTTTTGATTATCTTCATTACTTATCATGTCAACGCCAAACCACAAAAAAGAAATTACACAAAAACAGAAAGAGGTCGAGAATGAATTTTATAATTTAATTTTTGTTGGTTTGGTTTATAATTTACATAGCAAACGAACATAATTAGGTTGGTTTGATAAATAAAAAAATCCTAACCAAACTTGACATATACACATCGCACACACCTAATACCAACATCTAATTTTAGGCACAAGAAGCTTACTGCAGTTGATCGGCTAGGAAAGAAAAGCATGCGGATTGGAGCTGGGCTTGCTTGCTGAACCTGTAAAGTATTGGGCCTCTATTATGGGAATAATTCAAAAGTAGGGGTATATAGGTCGGGTTGGTTTGGATTTTTCAAATATCAAACCAAATCAATAGTGTCGGATTTTTAAATTTACAAACCAAATCAAACTAATAAAGTCGGGTTTTTCAATCTCGTTTTTTTTCGGGTTTTTCGATTTTTTTGGAGTTTTCGGGTTTTCTCCGATAAAGTCTTCATAGTATAAAATATGTAACTTGTGCTCTAATATTTCTTTTGTCCTAGAAAGATATAACTATATAATGTATTTTTCAAGAAAATAACACGATAATATGAGATAAGTCATAGTATTATATTAAAATATTTCATAACAAAGATAATAAAATTACATAAAATAAATATTGCTAATTAATAAGCCGCATAGAAAATTAACATAATCTAAAATACTATATAGGTCATGCTAAAATAAGTATAGCCAATAAGTAATATTAATTACATAACTAAGCACTAAAGAAAAAGATAAACTAAGTTATGCATTTTTATTATAAACCAATGTAAAACTAAAAAATAGATATCCAACACTATCATCATTCGTAGTGTTGAATTGAATTTTTTTTGTTAGCATTAGTATTGATTTGAACTTTGCTTGAGTTACTTTATTTATGGGCTATAAAATTTATTTACCAGTCAAGAATGTTAAGTCCAAACTTGAAATAATACGTAAAAGGATAAAACTGTAAAAAAGTTTAAAATATATTTATAAATTACACTACAATAAATATTCATATGTATAAAATATTTTTAAAAATTATATAAATAAACTATCGGGTTGGTTTGGTTTCGGTTTGACTCTTTTTAGTTAAAACCAAACCGAACCAATTATGATCAGGTTCTTTTTTTTAATACCAACCCAAATCAAACTAAAGCACAATCGAGTTTGTTTTCTCGGTTTGATTCGGATTATCGGTTTGGTGCTATTTATCGATTTTGATGTAGGTGTGAGATCGATTCTAAATCTATCCCTTCTTCTTTTCCATTATAATGGTATGTCTTCTTTTCCATTATATTATAACAACAAATTTTCGAGTCGAGAAAAACAAATAATAAAGACTAGAAAATTGGGTAGCAAATGTAGCATTTGATTCAATAAATAAAAGAATTACAATCTCTATGACGTTCCTCTGATTCTTCAAGAATGTAAAGTAGCTTAATGAGCTTGACTTTGATTTTGATTCAAAATTTGCGCGTCGAGAAACATAAATAATCAAGACTAAAAAATTGCGTGACAAATGTAGTATTTAATTTCAATAAATGAAAGTGTTACAATCTTTATGGCGTTCATCTGATTCTTTAAGAATGTAAAGTATCTTAATGAGCTTGACTTTGATTTTGATTCAAGGGCTTGTAAAGCTTGGTATTGAATCTTCTTCTTGAACTTGAATTTGGATTTGATCACGAACAAGTAATTTGATCTTGAACGCCTTGGTATTTGATTTTGCTTCGTTCTTGAACTTGAACTTGAACTTGTAGCTTGAGTGCTTGAACTTGTAGCTTGTAGAGAAATCTACAACCTTTGATCCAAGAGCTCTCTGCTAGCTTCTTGTTCTCACTTCTGGTCTCTTCTAGCTTTATGAAGACCTCTATTTATAGTTGTAGGGAGTGGTATGGCTCTGCGATTTGATTGGTCCATTTGAACTAACCAATACCATCTAGACACTTGGAAACTCTACTAGTTGTTGAGTTGAGTTGGTTACCACCCTTTCTTAACATATGATGATTTTATTGGCTCATTTATTTGGTTTGGATTGCCACATCACTTGACACATATCATGATTATATTGGCTCGTTTATTTGTCTTGGATCGCCACATCACTCGACACGTGGCATGAGCCTGGATTTTAAGACTAGCCATTTGGACTTGGGCTAGTAAAATGGGCTCGTCTTTTGCAGTCCAACTAGAAGGATCGACTTCAATTTAAATCCATGGTGGATTTAAATAATTAATTTGGATTTAGGAATTTTTCCAAATTTAATATGGATTTTAATTCAAAAAAATTCATATGTTTACAAATGCCCCCTACTTCAAGGCTTGTCAATTTTTTTCAGACTAGACCTGATGTACGTGTGAATATCACTTTTTCACTTATTTTGTGTCACGACCCTAATTTCTCACCTTAGGACATCGTGATGACACCTAATCTTTAAGACTAGGTAAGCCTAACACATGCTGATTATTAATGGATTTGACTAACTTAACTGCAATACATTAAATAATATCTGTAACAATATAGCTAAACCAACATCATTTAAATACCTTCAAAACCGGTAGTACAAGTCATAAGCTTGTCTAAGAGTCACTAGAAATAATAATACATCATTGTCCCAGAATAATAGGAAATAATGGAAACAAAATGCAACAGAAAGTGACTTCGGAGCCTGCGAACGTCAATCAGGTATACCTTGAAGTCTCTAGTCGTGCAGACATAAATCTCAAACCAACTCGATCATAAGTACCAAGATCTGCACAAAAATGTGCAGAAGCGTAGCATGAGTACACCACAGCGGTACCCAGTAAGTATCAAGCCTAACCTCTATCGATGCCAGGTCAAGACACCTACCAGACATGTAAACCTATGCAGGATATAACTTAAAGATAATAGTGGAAAGAACATCAATGTAAGACCAACAACATAAGGATCATAAATTTACAATCAACAGTGAAAATAATAGAAGCACGAATAGCAACAAGAAATAAACGAGTAATAAAAGAAACGGATGACAACGCAATCAATCAAATCGTTCCTAATGCACAATTTACATCAAGAATTACCTGATGTACCACTCCTCATAATTTCAAATCATATGTTACAACTTTCAAATCTTACACGTATGGCACTTCGTGCCATATTTTTCCAAATCACTTTCGCACGGCAAAATGCACGTGCCACCATGTACATTGTATCCGTCTTAAATGCTAATTAAAATATTCAAGAGATTTATTTGTACACGATAAGGCATAATAACAACTTTGAATAAAGTAAGGATTCAAATGAGGACATGAGTTTATTTTAGAAATCATTTAAATGAAAAAAATAATATTTTCAAATAAAATAAATCATCGGACAAGCTACTGAATTAAAATATAGAATGAATTTGTTAAATTAAAACATAATAAAGTTTTAAGCAAAGTAAAAACATCAGATAGGGTAAGGAGTTTAAGTTGAAAAATTGATTAAAGTGAAATATGACAACTATTAATAATAGTAAAGTACCGAATGAAATGACGAGTGTTAACTTAAGAGTCACATAAGGTAAGCATGTTAATAACTCTTTTATTTAAAACCGTTATATTACCAACAACTCAGTAGGGTATGAGATAATGACTCTGCGTAGTAAATTTATCTTGAAAATCAATTCGCTAAGTAATCACAGAAGCACAGATTGACACCTAGAAGTAATACAACAGTTCACGTAGGATGCTTGACTCACACAAGATATAACAATAACAGCAAGTGTAACACACACAATCCGTTGCGGTGCGCAACTCAATCCCACCGTATCATCATTTATCAATGTCATAATCCTCCCTTATTTCACCATAGATTCAATAAGCAATATCAAGTATCATGAATACAAATCGTTGCGGTGCACAACCCCATCCCACCGTATCATCATTTATCAATATCATAATCCTCCCTTATTTCACTCGTTGCGGCAAGAAACTCAATCCCACCGTATCATCATTTCAATATCATAATCCTCCTTTATTTCACCCGTTGCGATGCGCAAACCGATCCACAAGCAATTTAAATTAACAAAAACAATCCAATAACTCAAGTTACAAGAATTTCTACAATCAAAGGGTATGAGTACACGACACTAAAGGAACTACGTAATAATCAAAGGAATACAACAAATATTACAATAACACAGGACAAGTAAAGCACGTGACAACTAAGGTGTGCAAGTAAAATAACTAAGACAAGTAGCAAATAGGCACGGAGTCACAGAAGGAATGAACAATTCAATATTTTCACAACAAATAGCCCATGGCTCAACCACAATTTGTACAAGAATTTCAACAATAACAACATGAATGGGAATATTCAACAAGGAAAGGTAACAAGACAATAAGGAAGGCAATAACTCCAACTAAAACTGTCACGTCCCCAGTTTCCCTTTGTAGGAAGTCGTGATGACACCTAGTCTCTAAGACTAGGTAAGCCTAACACTTACTGAATTAAATGATAGAATTTAACTAAAACAACTATCGAACATAAACCATAATCTTCTACGATAAGCCAACAACCTCGAGTACAATACAATATTCCAAAATCGTTAGTACAAGTCATAAGCTCTACTGAGTTCACTAGAAAATTTCTAAGTACAACTGTTCTAGAATAAAAATAAATTGTAAAAATAAAACATCAGAAGGTGACTCCGAGGCCTGCGAACGCGATGGCAGATATACTTTGAGTCTCCACAGCAATGTCCGATCAACTAGCTAATGATCCACAAACTCCGAAGTACCTGAATCTACACAAAAATATACAAAAAGTGTAGCATGAGTACACTACAACGGTACCCAGTAAGTATCAAGACTAACCTCGGTGGAGCAGTAGCGAGGGACAGTCAAGACACCTACTAGACATGACAACCTGTACGAGTATAAATATCAAACTAACAAGGAACAATACCAATAAAAAGCTAAGCATGGTAAATGACAATAATACTTGCAACAGAAAACTAGAAGCAATAATTATCAACAAGGAACAAACTAGTAATAATACCGTAGGGTAAGCCGAATACAGTTTAATTCCAATGAAACCAAGTAAGGAAAACAAGTAACAACTCAATAAGAATAACTGCTTTCACACAAGATCTACTCAAGAGTTTCCCCCAGGTACCGCACCTCATAATTTCAATTCAGGGGTCCAATCCATGAATCCTAAACACTTGGAATCTTATGCCCGCAATTCACAATCGCACGAACAACTCACGTGCTGCACGGACAACTCACGTGCCAATACCATTAATACCTCATATCTGCATGGACAAACTCATGTACTAGGGTAGTGTCAATATCTCATAACCGCACGAACGGTTCACGTGCCAATAGTACAACTCTCACACAGAAGGCAAGTAAACGAGAATACATGTAAGTGGTCACTAAAAGTCAGGTTTCATCTTCTTTAACCGATATGAGTGATTAATTACGTGTATGCTTGTGCAAGTGTTATACCACAACTCAAGTCAACAAGTAAGAGCAGAGACGACGAATGGTACATAGGAAATAACACTACGAAACGTAAAATGCATAACTCACATAAGGTAGGTACACCACTACACAAATATCACCAATAACAATGCCCCCAGGTCATAGACAATAGTAAAATGTAATACAAATATGTAATGGAAAAATGAAGAAACAACTGAGACGAAACCAAGATAATAGCATGAACTAGTACCGGAAATCAACAATGGAAATATCATAAAAGAAGCAATAAAAGGGCTACAATGATCATGAACGGACAACAGCTACTAGAACAATAAAGAATGAAGCAACAAGAAATATTCCCATCAAAACACTTTGCAACACGAAACAAACAGCAAGAATCACAACGATGTACCGCTTTATGTATAATGAAATCAAGCCGAGGTACCGCCTCGTATAATCAAGAATCACAACCAAGGTACCGCCTCGTATTCACATTTCTCAATTTCAATTACAATCTTTCCTTATACCACCGCGTGAGTCTTACATTTGAAATAGGTTTTGAAAATAGTTTTTCCAAAATAGCTACAGCACTTTAGCCCACCTTATGATGCCGCGTGGCTTCACAAAGTTCTCCTACAAGCAACACGCACATAAGTCCCGCCTTATACCAACGCATGCACATCAACCCCAAGCCTTATATCGCCGCATGCGCGTCAATATCATATCACAATAACAATTTGCACCACAAGTGCCCATATAGCACAACTTGCCAATAATAACAATATCAATATTTCCACAACAATAGCCCATGGCTCCACCACAACGTATACAAGAATATCAACAACAACAATGGATGAAAAATGCTCAATAAGATAGATGTTTCAATAATAACCAACATCACCTCAATGGATTAACGACTTTCACAACTTCAACACCAAAGAACTCAACAATGAGAGGAATAGTGTATAACTACAATACTAGATAAGACTAACTCACAATAAAATAAATAATATTCAACAATGAGTCTCAAATAATGGAATTCAACAAGTAAAGGGATAACATGAACAATTACTTCAAGTAACGAAAATTAATAAGGAAGGAGATAAGATAAACAATAACTTCAAACAATTTTAATTAACAATGAAGGGATAACAATAACTTCGATTAAAGTTATGCAATTACGGAAGAGATAACAATAATTCTAATTAAGGTTAAGTAGTTACGGACAAATGGCATGGAAATTAAAGAGGCAACAACTTCCATTAAGGCCTATAAGAGTTTATTTGGCAACAAGTGTAGAACATGAATCAATCAACTTCAAATAAGACACATAAGGGGGAATTCAATAAATGGAGGATTTAATATGATAAGACAACTTCATATTTAATGAACATAAGAACCTAATAGTCTAAGCCGGTATAATTTCTACATATAATTCGTGTACACACTCGTCACCTCATGTACACGTCTTTCACGTAGTTCAAATAGTACAAACAACTCAATTCTTACGGGGTAGTTCCCCCACACAACGTTAGGCAAGATACTTACCTCAAAAGCCCTCAATCAATTTCAAAAATAGCTTTTCCTTCACAATTCACCTCCACTCGGCATAAATCTAATCAAAATCGACTAAATAACATCAAATAATGCAAGAGAAATCAATCCCTATAATGGAAGTTACGATCTTTACAAAATTTCTCAAAAGTCAACAAAATCAACTCGAGTCCCCCTGGTCGAAATAGTATATTCCAACTACCCACGACCCCACGAGTTCATATATGTGATTAGTTTTAAAATCCGAGTCCTAATCGACTCTCAAAACTCAAATTCTTATTATTCAAAAATTTAACGAAGTTTCACATATTTTCACTTAGAATCACATGATTTTGATGTTAAAATCCAAGGTATAATGAGGGAATATGATTAGAATGACTTCCTAAAAGTTTGTAGAAGAAAACCCTCTTTAAAATCGTCTCCTACTGAGTCTAGTATTCAAGATATGTTAAAATGAAGCTAAGTCCCGAAGTGCTCAGCTATAGACCAGCTGCAGATGTCGCATTTGCGACCTGGGGTTCACAAATGCGAACCCCGCAAAAGCGAGCATTTCATCGCAAAAGCGAATCATGGGACTTCCTGCTAAATTCGCATTTGCGACCTAAATTATCGCAAATGGGAAGACAACTGCCATCGCAAAAGCGAACAGCAAACAGTCGCAAATGATAACTTTTCCTCAGGAACACAGAATTGCAAAAGTGACTAGATGTCCGCGAATGCAATGGTAGCGTTGCGACCTATTCATCGCAAATGCGATGACACCAGTACTAGCACACACAATTCTCAACAAAACACTCCAAAACTAATGTGGAACGCACTCGAGCCCTCGGGGCTCCAAACCAAACATCCGCACAAGTCTAAACATATAACATGAACTCGCTTGCGCGATCAAAATACCAAATTAACCTCTAGAATCACGAATCGGACGTCAAAACGCATTAAAATCACCATGAACTTCAAGAACTTCTAGAATAGCATCCAAGCATCCGAACCATATCAAATCAATTCCAAATGACGCCAAATTTTACAGGCAAGTTGCATATGATGAAACGGACCTATTCCAAGTTCTGAAATCAAAATCTGAACCCGATAGCTTTAAAGTCAAGCCATGGTCAAACTTAGGAAGATTCTAAACCTTTAAATTGTCAACTTCTGCCAAATAGTGCCGAAACCTTTTAGAAACATCCAAATGCAAGTCCGGCCATACGCCCAAGTCCAAAATCACCATCCGGACCTACCGGAACCATCAAATCTCTGATCCCAGGTCAAATAGTCAAAAAGTCAAACTTGGTCAATTCTTTCAACTTCAAGCTTCTCAACTGAGAGTCACCCCTTAAAAATCATTTTCGAACTGCTCAAAATCCACAGTCGACCATGCACGCAAGTCATAATATACTATGTGAAGTTACTCATGACCTCAAACTGCCAAACCGGACGTAATTGCTCAAAATGACCAGCCGGGTCGTTACAAAAACATATAAGAGCAAAATAATAAGTAAGAGGTAGAACAAGTGCTAACAACGTCAAATAGAGCATGTAAGAGCAAATTAACAATGAAAGTTATCACATGTTATGACTATTCAATTAAAGGCATTGAAAGAGTCTAAATAATCTAAACCGGTCAAATACCATATATAGGCCATGTACCCACTCGCCCGCTTGCGTACACGACTTTCACATAACACGAATAGCACAATTAACCCAAATCCGAAGGGGGTAGTTCCCCCACACAAATTTAGACAAGATACTTACCTCAAAAAAGCTAAATTGATACTCTAAAATGACCTTCTTGTGTGAAACAACCTCCGGACGGCTCAAATCTAGCCAAAATAACTTCATATTATAAATAAAAATCATAGGAAACTATTCCGGATAATAAAACTTCAATCTTTTTTTTGAAAACTAAAAAGTCAACCTTGAGCTCGCACCTTGGAACTCGACAAAATTCACAAAATTCGAACACCCATTCCGATACGAGTTCAACCATACCAAATTATCAAATTCCGACATCAAATCGGCCCTCAAATCCTCATTTCATATTTTTTAAATTTTATACAAAAATTCTTATTTTCTCCCATTCAAATCACTAATTTTATGTTAAAAACAAAGATGGAATTACGAAATATAGTTAAATCCGGATAAAGAATACTTACCCCAAACTAACACGTGAAATCACATCAAAAATCGCTCAATCCGAGCTCTCTAACTCAAAAAGTGATAAAATATCAAAAGCCCTCAAAAAAGAGTAGTTATATTCTGCCCAGTGATTCCTCATATGCGATCGCGAAACAATCTGCGTGACCGCGAAGATCAAATTGTTGCCCCGTGAAAATAAAGCTTCGCGTTCGCGGCACAAACCTCGCGAACGCGATGAACAATGACCAAAGGCTTCGCGAACGCATATAGACAATCGCGAACTCAGTGAGTAAAAGTCCACCAGCTCCTAGCTCCACTATGCAAATAGCAAGTGCGAACGCGGACAATGGACAGCTAAAGCATTGCGAACGCGTGCCCATGATCGTGTCCGTGAAGAACAAAATCCCGGAGCTCCCAGAAACCTTTCGTGATCGCATCATCATCTTCGCGATCGCGAAGAACAATAGGCACACCCGCAAATAGCAGTCCAAAAATATAGAGAAATAGCCCGTAGCCCATCCGAAACACACCTGAGGCCTCCGGGGACCCTATCGAAACATACCAACAAGTTCCATAATATAACGCAGACCTACTCGAGGCCTCAAATCACATCAAACAACATCAAAACTACGAATCCCACCTCAAATCGAACTTAATGAACTCATAAACTTTCAACTTCTAAAATTCATGCCAAAACATATCAAATCAACCCGGAATGAACTCAATTTTTGCACACAAGTCCCAAATGACATAAATAAAACTATTTCAATTCCCGAAATTCACAGTCCAAATTCGATATCATCAAAGTCAACTCCTGGTCAAACTTATAAACATTCCAAACCTTTAGATTTCCAACTTTCGCCAAAAAGTGCCGAAACCTTCTAAAAATATCCAAATGCGAATCCGGGCATACGCCCAAGTCCATAATTACCATCCGGACCTAGCGGAACCATGAAAACTCCGATCCGAGGTCAAACACACAAAAGTCAAACTTGGTCAACTCTTCTAACTTAAAGTTTCAACGATGAAATTCATTCTTCCAAACTAATTTTAAATCACCCGAAAACCGAAACTGACGATACACACAAGTCTTAATACATATACAGAGCTACTCGTGCCCTCAAACCACCAAGTGAAATACAAATACTTAAAACGAACGGTCAGATCGTTACATTTTGAGCATGTGTCTTTACACAAGAACTTAGCAATATCTTAAAAGGCGATGAACGTTTGAGTGGCAACTAGGCCAAGTAATTCAAAGATTCATTTATTAGCCACTTTTGCTTGCTGCATTTATCTTTGAAATTTGGAAAGGAATTTAATCCTTTTTTTCCCCAATACCTTCATGTACTTATCATCTAATTGGATAAAGGATCTGATATCTTTTTTTAAAAAGTATTCAAACATCCAAGTACACTCCTACGCGAACTCAAATTCTTATTTTATGGGAAGATTTTGTTTTGTTGTGGAGTTCATTCCAGAGACGGAAACTCGTAGTTGGACATGCCTATAAATACCAGCATCAAGTAACATTTTCTCCTGCGTCCCAGGTTTATAAAACACTGGCACACTCGACAGTAAACTTCTCCAGGTAAATTCAACTCATTCTTGTTTCTTTGTTAAAAATAAGAACTTGCCCTATTAGTGCATGTGAAGGCGACCCATTTTATCGGTGCTTCGTCACAATATGTTCCAAACTTTGAATGATTCTTCAGGGTTCAATTGAGTTAAAGTTAGAACGTGACATCCCTGCACTTATTCTTATAATCATTTTCTTTTCCGTTCTAACTTTCTTTCTTTAGCGTACATATCCTTGTGCTGGCCTATTTTTGCCATGCTATTTCATTATTGCCTTTTCTTTTTATACAACTAGTACAAGATTTCAATGACTTCCTAAATTAAGAATACTAATATCTTCTTTTTCCTCCAGGTAATCCCTTCCCATCTCTTGTATTATTTTTGTTCTTCCTTTGTTGTCATTTCTTTTCAGGTTCAAAGGAGGGAACAACAGTTATTATATAAGTTCATTGAGTTACTTTACCCCGTTTGAGGCGAAGACTTTATTTTACCTTGGTCAAGGAAAAGATTTTACGATGCCCCAAGTAGAAGAATTTACAACGTCTTCGACAAAGATCATTACACCATTTAAGTCGAAGACTATATTTTGCCTGATGTGAAGACTATTACACCTCTAACTCAATAACTTTACTTTGTCCCGCAAAGACCATTACATTATCTAAGTTAAAGACTTTACTTTGTCCGAGGCGAAGACCAATGCACGGTCTAAGTCAAAGACTTTACTTTATCCAAGCAAAAATCATTACACCGTCTAAGCAAAAGGCTTTACTTCATCCGAGGCAAAGACTATTGTACTGTCGAAGCCAAAGACTTTACAATATCCAAAGTAAAGACCATTAAACCATATAAGCCAAACACTTCGTTTTATCTGAGATGAAGACTATAATACCATCTAAGCTGAAGATTTTACTTTGTCCTAGGTAAGACCAGTACATCGTCTAATCAAATACTTCACTTATCATAGAAACCCTCGCAACCGAAGAATAAAAATAATAATTTTCCTTCTTTATAATTATTTGAAGACCCTAAGGCTATATTGTCAGCTTCTTCACTTGAAGACTTGGTGGCTTTGAAGAGTTTAACTTGCGTACTTCTTCAAGACCTAGCAGATTTAACTTGAAGACTACGAACTTGAACACTTTATCTTGAAGACAGGGCAGGTTTGAAAACTTTAACTTGAAGACTTGACGGATTTAAAGACTTTGATTCAAGACATGGCTGACTTGAAGACTATAACTTAAGACCTAGCGAGCTTGAACATTTCAAATTGATGAAGTAACAGACTTGGCAAAATCAACTTGACTTAGAATTGGAGACTCCAACTTGAATATTTAGCCTCTTATTAAAGAAACTACAATCATTCCATCAAAGACCTCAATTTGACATGGAGGACTTGCCCCATTGAGCCATCAAGACAAGACAGAATACATGTACACCTAATTTTCAAGTGTCAATCAAGTGAATTATATTTCATCATATATACCTCATTTGAATAATGCATTGGGTAATATGTATTTTTTTGCTACCGAACTTAGAATGAAACTTTAAGTTGTATACGTACCTCGGTGAAGAGGATCAAGTCATTCCGTAGATCGAAATGGGTGATTTTTTTTAATGTGCTAACTTTTTTCTAGGCCGCCTCTTTTGAGGTTTTTAACCTAGCTAACTTTTTTTTTATGTCCTAACTGTTGCCTAGGCCGCCTCTTTCGAGGTTTTCAACCTAACGGAATTTTCTTTTGTTGGGTCGTGCACAGTTTATACTCTTGCAGGCCAGGAATAAAGTGCAGTTTATGCTCGTGCCTCGAGGAGTGTATCTATTTTCTTCAAGGATAGTATCTCTTCATGAATTTCTCATTGATGGGGCCAATCCGCAAACCTTATGAGTCAACTATCTTGTAAGCACCACTTGAGTATACTTCTTGTATAATATATAGCCCATCCCACTTAGCAGAGAATTTACCTCCAGCTCGACGAGAGGTGATAATAGGCCTTTTTACAAGAACTTGGTCACCCACTAGTAATGATCTAAGGCGAACCCTTTTATTAAAAGATCGAGACAAGCAAGATTGATAATATTCAAGGCTTTATTGAGCTTCTAGCCTCTTTTCATCAAGAGCTTCCAATTCTTCAAGGAGTAACCGAGTATTTTCTTCATCAGTGAGTCCTTCTTGAATTGCAAGCCGCAACAATGGAATTTGATGCTCAAGTGAAAGGATTGCTTCGACTCCATAAACAAGCGAATATGAAGTCGTTTGCGTTGGTGTGCGATATGTGGTCCTATATGCCGAAAGAGATTCTTCCATTCTCTAATGTCAATCTCTCATAGACTTAGAGACAACCTTTTATAACAAGTTGCATAGCGTCTTGTTAAATGCTTCAGTAAGTCCATTAGTAGCAGCATAATACATGGAAGAATTGCGTTGCTTGAAGCCAAAAAGATCACATATTTTATTCATTAAATTGTTATCAAATGGATTACCATTGCTCGTCAATATATATCGAGGAATGCCAAAGCGATAGATAATATTAACTCGGATGAAGTTACCCAAATTTTCCTTCTTTACTTCCTTAAGAGAAACAGCTTCAGCCCACTTCGAAAAGTAATCAGTTGCGACCAAAATGTATAAATGTCCACCAGAAGACTTGGGTAATGGACCAACAACATCCAAATCTCAAGCATCAAATGTCCAAGAGGCAACAGTTGGGTGCAATATTTCAGGTGGTTGATGTATGAAGTTAGCATAAAATTGGCGAGCTTTACACCTTTGAGCGTAATCTAAACAATCTTTCACCATGGTTGGCCAATAATACCCCATTCTTTTTATATAGAAATGAAGTTTTGGCCCAGATTGATGCGTTCCACATACTCCGGAATGTGCTTCTTGTTGGGCTTGATGGGATTCATCGGCCCCCAAACAACGTAAGAGCACTCCATCAAATGATTTTCTGTAGTGTATCTTTGTAACAAAGAAAACGAGGGGCTCTCCTTTGGATTTTTGTCTTCCTTCAGGGATTTTCTGGCAATATCCCGTAACAAAGATAATCGATTAATGATTGTCGTCAATCTTCAATTTCAACCTCAATAACGGTAGCAAGATGCTCAATATTTCTTTCTTCTTCTTCTTCATTGTCATTTGGTGGAGGAACTACCCATCTTTGGCAAACAACAACTTGCGTTTGAACAGGCAAAGATAATGTAGAAGCTAAGGCTGCTAATGCATTAGCTCTCTTATTTTTCTTTCTCGGCACGTGTTGAACAGAGACCTCTCCAAGCCAACTTACCAATCTCTTGGAACCAACTCTAGCTTCTTAACCTTATAGCTACCCAAAAGCTGATTGATCACTTACTTGGACTCTCCAAAAACTTGTAGTTGCAATTGTTTCATGTCCACAACAATGGCAACGTTATTGGAGCAGCATTGTGTCAGAGTGAAAGAATACGGCAAAAATTCTCCTTGAGAAGTGATAAACACTTTTCCAGCGCCAGCTGCTTCATGATGTGCAGCGCCATCAAAATACATCTTCCAAGGATGTTGAATTTATATGACCATTGCATCTTTATTAGGCAATTCATCAGACAACTCTGAATCATCTAGAATTGGATGGTCAACTAGGAGTCTTCTAATGCTTGTCCTTTTACCGCCTTTTGAAGAACATACACAATTTCAAATTTTTGAAATTGGAGGTAACACCTCGCTAATCGATCACTTCAGACAGGTTTATACATGACAAACTTGATAGGACTCGCTCTTGAGACGAGTCACACAACGTGAGCTTGGAAGTAATGCTTCAGCTTCTGAATAGAGAAGAAAAGTGCTAAACATAACTTCTCGATAGGTAAATACTTGAGCTCATTTGTGTCATCATCCTACTCAAGTAATAAAGTGCATCTTCTTTGCCTTTATTGTTTCCTTGAGCCATAAGTGCTCATACTGACCTTTCCTGTGCTGAAATGTATAATATTAATGATTTTCCAGGTATGGGGCTGCCAGTACTGAAGGCTTCATCAGATAGGATTTAATGTTTTCAAAAGCATTCCTACAAGATTGGTCCCATTTAAAAGGAACTCCTTTCTTCATGAGGCGACTGAACGGTTAGCATCTTCCAGCCATATTCGAAATAAATCTTCTAAGATACCAACTTACCTTGTAAGCTTTTTAATTCATGAATATCCTTAGGCTCGGGCATATTCAAGATAGCATCCACCTTCGCTAGAACAATTTTGATACCTCGATGTAGAAAAATAAAACTAAGAAACTTTCCAGAAGTAACCCCAAAGGCGCACTTCAGCGGATTCATTCTGAGTTGGTATCTTCGAAGCCGTCCGAATACCACCCTCAAATCTTGTATGTGATCATCTCTCTTCCTTGACTTTACCACCAAGTCGTCAACATAACCCTCCATGTTTTTGTATAGCATGTGGCAAAAATGTTTTGCATGGCATGTTGATATGTAGCACCAACATTTTTCAAACCAAAAGGCATTACCTTATAGCAGTATATACCTTTAGGGGTTCGAAAGGTGGTAAGTTCTTTATCTTTTTCCGTGCCATGCAAATTTGATTATATTTAGGCGAACCATCCATAAAAGACATCGCCTCATATCCAGTTATGGCATCAATCATAAGCTCCGGGATTGGAAGAGGAAATTCATCCTTAGAACAAGCGTTATTTAGGTCCCTAAAGTCAAAACAAACTCGGATTTGGCCATTATTCTTTCTTACAGGGACGATGCTTGAAATCCATGTAGAATATTTAACTTTACAAACAAAACCAGCCTCAGTAACCTTGTTAACTTTGATTTCAATCAAGGGAACTAGTTCAGGTCTGAAGCGATATTGTGCTTGCTTCACCAGACGAGCACCTGGTTTGACAGCCAGATGATGAACAACCACCTCGGGATCTAAACCTGGCATCTCTTTGTAGCTCCAAGAAAATACGTCTTTGAACTCCTTAAGTAGCACAATATATTTGCTCTCTTCATCACCAGTTGGAGAAGCACTTACATATGTGGGCCTTGGATCTTCAACAACTCCGAGATTGACTTCTTTTAGTGCATCAAGCGTTGTCTTCACTCCTTCTTCAAGCTAAGGTGGTGCATCTTTAGCGTCTTCATCCTCTTGAGGATCACCATCATTGAAAGATATGTGATGACTTTAACATAAATATCAAGGCACTTTTCCTCGACTTCCGTATAAGATGAAGCATTTTGTTCGTCATGAATGGTGATATGATATCAAAATCCCACACTTTTTTCATCTTCCTCTCGTTCTTTAGTATGGACTATAGTATGAGACTTTGCTTTGCGGACCTCTCCGCACGAAACTACAAGTTTTGTCTCTCGCCTCATTCTAGAAGAAATCAGACTTGGGCAGTCTGTGGTCAAAATCTCCTTTTTAGCGAAGATAGGTGCTCCAATTCTTCTATTACTTCCATGATGCTTCTTTTCCTTCTTCAATGGTCCCAACCTATCAAAGACTGAGGTCCTTGGATTCGTAAGTCGATCAAACACAGAAGGCTTCTCATTAAGCGTCGTAGACACTTGTTTAACAGTAATGTAGTTACAACTTGCCCTTTTAATGGAGATACGGATTGGCGGGGGTTGTTTGTAACCCAAACCTTCACGTGATTGCTTCAGTGGGTACTCTTTCTCCATCATCATGCTATGAGTAGGGTTTGAAGCTTCAAGTGGGAGGTTTCTCAACTTGGATGGTTCATTGGGATCATATCCAGCTTTTGCTAATAGCTTATAGGCATTTGGGTCAAAGCCTTTGTCTGTGCACTTTGCAAGAGTGTTAGATTTATAAGCAAACTGTGGTTTGATGATTTGACAAACCCTTTGAGGAACTTTGTGGATGACTTAATTGCATCTATTCACTTTATAGGAAGGGTTAAGTCTCCTAACCCATTACCTTGTCGTTTAGAAGATTGATCTTCAGTTTTCATTGCCTTTGGGACATAGCGAAGATTAGGAGTCACTCTCTTACTTGAGGATGCCTCATTTATCTTGTTCCTATCATAAAGCACTTGATCCTTTTCAATCATAATCTTTGCCTTACCATTTGTAATATCAGCCTTCTTTGCGATACTTTTGGTCAGCATCACGTCATCAATCTTAATCTCATTTAAGACATAATTGTTTAAGTAGAATTTTGCATCGGCAAAGTATGATTCAGCCTCGGTAAAGGGCTTATCATCAGCAACTATCTTCTTTTCGACCCCATCTTCACAGTACTTCAAACATTGATAGTAGGTGTGAAACCACTTTGTTCTCGTGTATCCATGGCCTTCTCAACAAGATATTATATCAGGTATTTGCATCAATCACGTGCATCCATGTGCTCAAATGCATATCTCCCATATTGATTTCTAATTTGAGAGCCTCTATAACTCTTTGCCCCCATTGATTGAACCCTTGAATCATCAAACGACTTTCACAGAGTTTATCCATCAATATGTTAAGCTCTTTGACAGTACGAATTGGGAGAATATTGACGCCAGATCCACCATCAATCAAAATTCTACTTATTGTTTGCTCATGCAAAAATCCAACCATAAACAGGGGATGATTATGGTGTGTTTCACCAAGCAAAAGATCATCATTAGTAAATGTGATTTTTGCATCACAAGTGTCCACTTCTTCAGAGAGACGCTCAATGAGTTTCTCAAACAAGGGAGGTGACAGAAATGATGGATCTTTCTTCTTTGTCTTTTCTTCATCTACCTTACAACATGAGGCCTTGATATCTTCACAAGAAGCTTACGTGCGTAACCAGCTTGGCATAAATTAATCCAATGTCACTGGACGACATATCCTTTGATAGTGATTCTCCTCCATTTTTGTTTTCTTCCAAATTCTTCTCTATCATTTTCTTCTCGCATCTTTTCACGATTTTCCCCCTAGTCAATTCCTTATTTGACTCTTTTTGTGAATTTGTCTTGCAGCGTCTCTGCCGAGTCACAAGAATCCAACCTTCATCATTAGTTTGACCATCACGTGATTCACTTTCCTCTTGAGCTCCTTCCTCTACTATTACTTCATTCACTTTTGGGAGAAGCAATGGTTTGCTCACATAGATAGGTTTAAAGTCACCAAATTCAATCATATTTGGTGATGATGTGGTTTGGATGCTATCACGTTCATGTACTTCGACAAAATTGCAAAGGACGATTAGATCAAGTAAACCAAAAGTGACAAGGATTTGATTCGAACTTTCTTTCTCATACTCGAGCAGGATTTTGAATATGAAGCACTTTTTAATAGGGTGGCCAATCAACTGATGGTACTTGAAATAATTTGGATCATTAGTTCTTCCAGCTTTGTCTGTCCGCTTCATTTAAGGTAATTCAACAAGTTTCAACTCAAGGAGTTCTTCAAAAATTGCTAGAACATCAGAGTCCAAGAATGGATATTCTTTTGCTTGCATTTCCTTCAGATTCCGGCCAGCTTTATCCTATAAGGACGTTGTCTTCACACTTTGCTTCTTACTACACCTCACTTTTGTAGTGACCTTTAAAGGCGAGGTATTAACATTTATTGATTCCTTGCTCTTGGAATTTAGCACAAAATTTCGTCCTTTCTTTATTTCTTATTTATCCTTTCCTTTGCGAGGTTCATAAATAGGTGGTCCTTGATTTTCACTTGAAGACATGCTTAACTCCATATCATGAGCACGTGTAGCCAATTCTTCAAAATACTTAGGCTTGATCCCCCGTAGGATGTAGCGAAGTCCCCAATGTATTCCTTGGATACACATTTCTATTCCAGAAGATTCACTAAGTTTGTCTTTGTAGTTGAGGCTTGCATTCCTCCATTGATTGATGAAATCAACAACCGGTTCATCCTTCCATTGACGAGTATTTGTAAGTTCAACCATACATACATTGCACCTTGTAGTATTAAAATGATTAAGAAATTCATGCTCAAGTTTCTCCCAGCTATCGATGAAACCAGCCTCAAGATCAGTGTACCAATCAAAAGTATTTCCTTTTAAGAAGCGGACAAACTATTTGACAAGATAATATCCATAGGTTCCAGCATTATTAGAAGTTTCGACAAAGTTGCCCCGGTGTTTTTCAATCCGAATGGAATGACCCTATAACAATATGTCCCCCAAGGTGTGGTGAATGTTGTCTTTTCAGCGTCTTCTGTGTCCATCAACACCTGATGATATCCCGTGTAACAATTTACAAAGGACTGTATTTCATGTTTGGCACAATTGTCAACCAGAATGTGGATGTTTGGCAGAGGGAAGTTGTCTTTGGGACTTGCTTAGTTCAAATCTCTGTAGTCCACGCACACTCGGGTTTTCCCGTCTTTCTTTGGTACTGGGACTACATTGGCCAGCCACGTAGTGTACTGAACTACCCGGATCACTCCTGCTTTTAGCTGTTTTGTGACCTCTTCTTTGATCTTGTCACTGATATCAGGTTTAAACTTGGAGAGAGAGGAGAGGGAGGCCAAGAGGTCTCGAGAGTCTAGCACGTATAGTGGTACCCATGCCCCAGTTGTAAGTCGTCATGGTAGGGGCTATGTGAGTCGCCCTGTTCATTTCTCCAGCTTTTCCAGCGGTATTTCGGCTACTCCTAGGCCTTATGCTCCCTATTATGCACCACCATAATCTAGTGCACCTCCTGCACGGGGTGCTTTCAGTGGTTAGTCCAGCCGATCAGACTCGATCCATTCATAGCAGCCACGTTCTCCGAGAGCTTGTTTTGAGTATGGTAACACTTGTCATATGGTGAGGGATTGCCCCAGATTGAGGGGGGGGGGGGGAACCTCCACAGACTACTCAGGCTTCGCGTATTCCACCAGGTCCTCAGGCTTCTTAATGCATGGTCACCGCACCAGCTGCCACTCCACCTACATAGCCAATTAGAGGTGGAGGTCGAGCAGGCAGAGGTCGCCCTAGAGGGGAAGGCCAGGCCAGATACTATGCACTTCTTGCTAGGACGGAGGCAGTTGCATCCGATTCTATCATCACAAGTATTGTTCCGGTCTGTAATAGAGATGCATCAGTTATATTTAATCCAGGCTCCATTTATTCCTATGTGTCATCTTATTTTGTTCCGTATTTGGATGTATACCGTGATTCCTTGGGTTCTCCTACATATGTGTCTACGCCTGTGGGAGATTCTATTGTTGTTGACCGTGTATATTGGTCGTGTTTGGTTGTTCTTAGCGATTTTGAGACTAGAGCTGATCAATTATTGCTTAGTATGGTGGAAATTGATGTTATTTTAGGCATGGACTGGTTGTCGCACAATCATGCTATCCTTATTGACACGCCAAGACGATGACGTCGTCTATGCCAGGTCTACCGCGGTTATAGTGGAGAGGTACTTTAGATTATGTCCCTAATAGGATTATTTCATTTCTAAAGGCTCAGCGGATGGTTGAGAAATGGTGCGATGCGTATCTGGCATATGTGAGATATGTCAGTGTTGATACTCCTACTGTCGAGTCATTTCCGGTAGTGAGGGATTATCCAGATAAATTTCCAGCGGATCTTTCGGGCATGCCGCCCGACAAAAAGATATCGACTTTGGTATTGATTTGCTATAGAGCACTCAACCCATTTCTATTCCACCCTATCGTATGGCCCCAGCAGAGTTGAAAGAGTTAAAGGAACAGTTGCAGGAGTTGCTTGATAAGGGCTACATTCGACCTAGTGTGTCGTCTTGGGGTGCTCCAGTTCTATTTGTAAAGAAGAAAGATGATTCCGTATGTATGTGTATTGATTATCGCCAGTTGAACAACGTTACAGTGAAGAACAAGTATCCATTGCCATGTATTGATGACCTATTAGATCAGTTATAGGGTGCCAAAGTGTTCTCTAAGATCAACTTGCGTTCAGGCTATCATCAGGTGAAGATTCGGGAGCCAGATATCCTGAAGACTGCCTTCAAGACTCGATATGGACATTACAAGCTCCTTGTAACGTCATTTGGGATGACTAGCGCCCCAGCAGCATTCATGCACTTGATGAACAGTGTATTTCAGCCCTATCTTGACTCGTTCTTCATTGTGTTTATTGATGACATTCTGGTGTACTCTCGGAGTCGGGAGGATCATGAGCAGCATCTGAGGACTGTGCCTCAGACCTTGAGAGAAAAGAAGTTATATGCAAAATTTTCGAAATGTGAATTCTAGCTAGATTCAGTGGCCTTTCAGGGATATATAGTGTCGAGTGAGGGGATCGAGGTAGATACGAAGAATATTGAAGCAGTGCAGAGTTGGCCCAGACTGTCCTCAGCTATGGAGATCCGGAGTTTTCTTGGTTTGGCGGGGTATTACCGTTGATTTGTAGAGGGTTTCTCATCTATTACAGCACCTATGACCAGGCTAACCCAGAAGGATGCTTTGTTCAGGTGGACCGAGGAGTGTGAGGAGTGCTTTCAAAAGCTCAAGACTGCTTTGACAACAGCCCCAGTGTTGGTGTTGCCTATAAGTTCGGGGTCTTATTCTGTGTAGTGTGATACGTCGCGCATTAGTCTTAGCGTAGTGTTGATGCATGACGGTAGGGTGATTGGCTACGCGTCTAGACAGCTGAAAGTGCACGAGAAGAACTATCTTGTCCACGACCTAGAATTAGCAACTATTGTTCATGCCTCAAAGATCTGGCGGTACTATTTGTACGGGTTCTCTTGTAAGGTCTACACCGATCCTTGGAGTTTACAGCATCTGTTCAAATAAAAGGATCTTAACTTGCAGCAGCGGAGGTGGTTGGAGTTGTTTAAGGACTATGATATCACCATTCTATATCATCCCGAGAAGGCCAATGTGGTGGTCGATGCCTTGAGTCTCAAGGCGGAGAGTTTGAGCAGCTTAGCATATCTACCGATAGCAGCGAGGCTGGTGGTTGGAGTTGCTTAAGGACTATGATATCACCGGTCTATATCATCCCGGGAAGGCCAATGTGGTGGTTGATGCTTGACTCGCAAGGCGGATAGTTTGAGCAGCTTAGCATATCTACAGATAGCGGAGAGGCCTTTAGCCTTGGATGTTCAGGCCATGGCCAATCAGTTTGTTAGATTGGATATTTCTGAGCCAAGCCGAGTTTTGGCTTGTGTGGTTTCTCGGTATTCTCTTTATGATCATATTAGAGAGAGTCAGTATGAAGACACCCATCTGCTTGTCCTCGTGGACACGGTTCAGCACGACGATGCTAAGGAGGTCACTATTGGAGATGACGGTGTATTACGGATGCAGGGCAGGCTATGTGTGCTCAATGTAGATGGCTTGCGTTAGTTGATTCTCCTGGAGGATCACAGTTCGCAGTACTCCATTATTGGTGGAGGAGAATGAAGAAGGACATAGTGGAGTATGTATCTCGGTGCCTAAATTGCCAGCAGATGAAGTATGAGCATATGCGGCCAGGTGGATTGCTTCAGAAGCTAGAGATTTCGGAGTGGAAATGGGAGCGGATAACTATGGATTTTGATGTTGGGCTCCCACGGACTCAGAGGAAGTTCAATGCAGTTTAGGTGATTGTGGATAGATTAACTGAGTCAGCTCATTTCATTCCAGTAGTGACTACTTACTCTTCGGAGCAGCTAACTCAGATTTAAATTCGCACGATTGTCAGGCTTCATGGCATGCCGGTATTAATCATCTCTGACCAGGGTACGGAGTTTACATCGCGATTCTGGAGAGCCATACAACATGATTTAGGTACTCGGGTGGAGTTGAGTACAGCATTTCACCCTCAGACAGACGAACAGTCCGAGCACACTATTCAGATATTGGAGTATATGCTTCGTGCGTGTGTGATGGAGTTTGGGGGTTCTTGGGATTAGTTTTTGCCACTTGCGGAGTTCGCCTACAACAACAGTTATCAGTCGACCATTCAGATGGCGCCGTATGAGGCTTTGTGTGGTAGGCGGTGCCGCTCTCCGGTGGGTTGGTTTGAGCCGGGCGAGGCTAAGCTATTGGGTACAGACTTAGTTCAGGATCTTTAGAAAAGGTTAAATTGATTCAGGATCGACTTTGTACAGCCCAAGCCAAATATGTGGATCAGAAGGTTCGCGATGTTGCATTCATGGTGGGGAGCGGGTTTTGCTCCGGGTTTCGCCCATGAAGGGTGTTATGAGGTTCGGGAAGAAGGGCAAGCTGAGCACTAGGTATATTGGGCCTTTTGAGATTTTTGAGAGGGTGAGGGAGGTGGCCTACAGACTTGCACTACCACCTAGTCTAGAGTCAGTTCATCAAGTGTTTCATGTTTTTATGCTCCGGAAGTATCACGGCGATCCGTCTCATGTGCTAGACTTCAGCTCAGTCCAGTTGGACAAGGATCTATCTCATATTGAGGAGCCGGTGGCCATTTTGGACAGGCAGGTCCGAAAGTTAAGGTCGAAGAACATTGCTTCGGTTAAGGTCCAATAGAGGGGTCAGCCGATCGACGAGGCAACTTGGGAGACTGAGCAGGATATGCGTAGCCGTTATCTTCATCTTTTCACCATTTCAGGTATGTCTCTATACCCGTTCGAGGACGAACATTTATTTAAGAGGGGGAGAATGTAATGACCGGCGTGTCGTTTTGAGAGTTGTATCCCCTTTCCCCCATTTATTGCTCATATTATGCTTATTAGTTGCTATGTGACTTGTCTGGATAGTTGGTTGGAGTCCAGGGAGGTATTGGAATGAGTTGAAACACTTAGTCTCAAGGTTGGAAGCTTAAGTTGAAATGGTTGGCCGGATGTTGACTTGTGTCCAAACGACTCCGGAATAGAGTTTTGATAGTTCTGTTAGCTCCGTTGGGTGATTTGGACTTCAAAGTGTTTCCGGATAGAGATTTGGTGATTCGTAGTCAAATTAGGCTTGAAATGGCGAAAGTTAAAAAATTAGAAGTTTGATCGAGAGTGAACTTTGTGGTTACCGGGATCGAATTGGCGTTTCGAAGGTCGGAGTAGGTCTGTAGTGTCATTATGACTTGTATGCAAAATGTGAGGTCATCATACGTGATTTGATAGGTTTCGGCATCGAAAGTATGAGTTAGAAGTCCAAAAGTTCTTTAGGCTTGAATCGATGTGTGATTTGTTATTTTATGTTTTATGAGATTTTAAGGCTCAATTAAGTTGTATCGTGTTTTAGGACTTGTTGGTATACTTGATTGAGGTCCCGAGGGCTTCAGGTGGAGTTCAGATTGTTAACGGATCAAGTTTGGAAGTTGAGAGGCTGCTGAAGCTCACCATTTCTGGTGCAATCGCACCTGCAGAGTTGTGATCGCAGGTGCGAGCAGTGGAAACGCAGATGCGGCCTGGAGTTGAGCATGCAGTGTTCACAAGCGCGAGGGAATTGCTGCAACTGCGTGGCCGCAGATGTGGTGAGTGGAGCACAGAAGCGGGATTTGATTAGATTACTGTGGAGCGTGGATGCGGAAGGATTTCCGCAGGTGCGGACTCGCACCTGGGCATGGGTGGTTGCAGAAGCAGAGGTAATGGTGCCTTGGGCAACCAGCAGAAGCAGAAAATTTCTCGCACCTGCGAGACCACAAGTACAAAAGTGCTGGGCAGAATATTAAGTTCGAGGGTTTCGTGATTTCCTTCATTTTGGACATTTCAAGCTCGGGATTAGGCCATTTTTTAGAGGGATTTCAAAGGGATTTTTGAGGTAACGTACTTGTGGTTATTTTTACTCAATAATTATGTTTTCCCATTGATTTTCTCACCTAGATTGTGTGGTTTTGAGGTGTAAATTTTGGAGTTTGAAGCTAGGGATTTGGAGAGTTTTAATTGTGGATTTGAGAGACGATTTGGTGTCGGATTTTGGTGAATTTGATATGATTGGACTCATGGTTGAATGAGCTTCCGGACTTTGTGACTTTTGTTGGATTTCGAGGTGCGGGCTCGGGGTGACGTTTTGGGGCAATTTTCAATTCTTTGCTAAAATCATTATTTCATTATTTAAACTAGTTTTCTATAGTTGTATTTATAGTATGAAATTATATTGGCTAGATTCGAGCCTTTTGGAGTTGGAAAATCGAGGGAAAGGACTTCTAATTGATTGATTGAGTGTGGTTTGAGGGTGACTTGTCTAATCTT
>MCJB01034231.1:45009-99976 GCA_002018475.1 Nicotiana obtusifolia | reverse complement strand
GGGGGGGGGGGGGGGAGAATTCCCCTTAAAATTTGGTGTTTTGGTGATAATTTGTGATATGTGAAGGCCGTGTACGCAAGATGACTAGTGCGTACATGGGCTAAATGTTGAAATTCCGATTTTACTATATAGTTTCCTTTTTATGTCTTAATTGAGTTATTTTAGCACGTTATAGTCATCATGTTTAGCCTAATTTCACATGTCTACTTGTCGTATCTCCTATTTGAAACTTGTATCACATGTTTAGTTGAACTACTTGTTTTTCTTGTTTTCCGTATTCATTACTTAACTGTGGAAATTCTTTACTAGAAATTGTTATCCTTGGAATATCATTTATTCAGTTGTTGTGTTTTGGCTTTCATGTTATTGTTGAGGTGATTGTTTGGTTGTTTGCACGAGGTTTCTGCCATACGGTTGTTATTGTTTGCACGAGGTTTGTACTGTGCGATTGTTATTGTTGCACGAGGTTTTTTTCGTGCCGTTGTGATTATTGATATACATGCGGTGGTATAATGTTTGGGTGTTAGAACACATGCGCTGAGATAAGGTAGGCTTGATACGTGTGGCTAGTAGGGGAACTACTAGAAGTCATGTGGTGTGATAAGGTGGGCTAAAACGCGGGATGCTATTTCGAAAAAATAATTTTTAAAAACCAAATATAAGGGCTCCCGCGGTGATATAAGAAAAGACTGTGATTTGTTTTTACGATTTAGGACTACGAGGCGGTACCTCGGGAGTGCCTCTGTTGATAATATGTTTTTCTTAACATGTAAAATCCTTATTTTCCCTTCTTGTTGCTTTCCTTGATTCCGTGTTGTTATTTCCCGTAATTTTTTATTGCTCACTTCCCTGTCATTTTCATTATATCATATTATCTCTGTCTTGTTTCTTATTATCCCCAGTAGGACCTTGACCCGACCTAATCACTATTCCGCTGAGGTTAGGCTTGGCACTTACTGGGTACTGTTGTGAGATACGCATACTATGCTTCTACACATGTTTTGTGTAGATCCAAGTGCATCCTATCAACCTCGATATTAAGGCGCTGTGTTGCTGCTTTGGAGACTTCAAGGTACATCTGCCCACACCCCCAGGTCTCGAAGTCCCCTTCTATCCCGTTCTTTTCTTATTTCATTACATTTTGATAGACAGTGATGTATAGGATTGTTCGGTACTATATCTAGAGCTTGTGAATTATATCACGCCAGGTTTTGGGATTGTAAGTATTGCGTTTTGGTAGATTCTATTTATTAAAATGTTGGGATGTTCTAGTTTTAATCTCTTATTTACTGTTTCCACATATTGTTAGGCTTACCTAGTCTTAGAGACTAGGTGCCGTCACGATATCTTACGAAGGAATTTGGGGTCGTGACAAAATGTGCAATGTGTTGCGTTGGATTTCCTTTACCATCAAATTGAAATTTTGAGTGTTGATAACCAGCAGGCATCTTCAAACTATCAATTCTCGCAATGTATGACTTCGCATATGCAAGAGAAGACTTGGTAGCTACATCGTACTTATCTTTGATGGTTCCCATGATGAAGTCTTTCAAATTGGTCAATGGTGATAACCCTGCCAGATGAAATCTGAAGTTCTTTAGGAGTCGTTGTCTGCCTTGCAGATGAGTCTCCTTTATCTTGCATCATAGGGAGCTTTCCAGGTGCATGACTTGAATCTCCCTCCATCATGCTTTCAACTCTATATGTCAGCTTGACAATTTGATTATCTTGATCTTGCATATGCTTCGTTAAACCCTTCAATTGCCTTTGTTAAATTTGCGAGTTGTTCTTCAACAGTTGAAGTGTTACTCACTATTGCTTGGATAACTGTCGTGGATGGTGGAGCAAAGCATGGATTTTCTCTTATACCACACTTTGAGTGGAGCAGCTCACGTGGAGTGATTGGAGCAGATCCAATGATCAAGACATCATCATCATCTTGTGTGATGAGATTCTTATATCTAGACGGGCTAAGTAGAGCCAATGTCTTCTCAACAATTTCAGCAATGTTCGCTCCTTCTTCCAATTCTGTTAAAAATGATCTTGCCCCCTTTGATGATTGAAAATCAAAGATAGGAATTGAGGCAGACGGCATTTGAAATGCTTGTTGTCCCAGCAAGTTTTTTTTGTTCCTTGTGAAAGGTCCTACCCTTTCCATGGTAGCATCCAACAAGTTTTCAACATCGGAAGAAAACTTGGAATCAGTATGCCTTAGCAGTAGTGAGTTTAAAGTTGATCTTCCTAGGAGCCATTTCAGTGTTCTTGAAATTTGGTAATTGAAGAGATGAGAGGTAGAGATTGTCTCATTGGACGTGTCAGAAATTTGTAACAATAAATTTTTCCGTCGAGAAAAATAAATAATCAAACTAAAAAATTGCGTAACAAATTTAGTATTTGACTTCAATAAATGAAAGTGTTACAATATCTATGGTGTTCTTCTTCAAGAATGTAAAGTATCTTAATGAACTTGACTTTCATTTTGATTTGAGGCTTTGTAAAGCTTGGTTTTAAATCTTTTTCTTGAACTTGAATTTGGATTTGATCACGAACAAGTAAGTTGATCTTTGGCTTCGTTCTTGATCTTGAACTTGAACTTGAACTTGTAGCTTGAGTGCTTGAGTGCTTGAACTTGTAGCTTGTAGAGAAATCTACAGCCTTTGATCCACGAGCTCTTTGCTAGCTTCTGTTCTCATTTCATCTCTTCTAGCTTTATGAAGACTTCTATTTATAGTTGTAGGGAGTGGTGTGGATCTGCAATTTGATTGGTCTGTTTGAACTGACAAATACCATCTAGACACTTGGCACAACTCTACTAGTTGTTGGCTTGTGTTGGTATGCCACCTTTTCTTGACACATGGCATGATTTCATTTGCTCATTTATTTGGTTTGGATTACTACATCACTTGTCACATGTCTTGGATCGCCACATCACTCGACATGTGGCATGAACCTGGACTTTAATACTAGCCATTTGAACTTGGACTAATAAAATGGGCTCGTCTTTTGCAGTCCAATTAGAAAGATCGACTTCAATTTAAATTCATGGTAGACTTAAATAATTAATTTGGATTTAGGAATTTATCCAAATTCAATATGAATTTTAATCAACAAAATTCATATGTTTACAAATGGTATGTCTTCTTTTCCACTATTCGTATGAATTTTGTTTCTTTAATTAGAGTCGAAGATGTGAGATTAGAACTTATTATAATTTAGCTGATACGTTTTGACGTACATTGAAAAGTACCTTACTGAAAATTTGTGAGCAATCCATAACCATATGCAGAAGCTAGTTACTAATTTCATCAATTTCTTCGGACCGCACGTTTTTTGTTATTAATGTTTGATATCTTGTAATATTTCTGTTGATAATCACTAGTACACAAGCACCTCTTTTGACATAGTTTAATGTGACTTATCAATATCCTGAATATGTTAATTAATGATGATGATGTTGGGAATAAACGACCTACGTAAATAATATTTATCGTAATAAAAGCGGAATAATAATATAATATTAAAATACGGTTATCAACAAAAATAAGAGAGCCACAACGATATAAAAAATCTTTTTAAATAAGAAAAAAAAAGGTATTTTGTGCCCCTGAATTCTAAAATAATTGAGCGCGTTTTGAAAGTGGAAAAGAATTTTTCTTTGAAAGCACCTAAAGAAAGAAAGACATATTTTCGAAAAACTTCTTGCAATATTTTCTTTGAAAACTCTAAGTAGGCGTTTGGAAAAAAAATAGTATTTTAAGTTAAATTAAAAAGTGATATTTGATATTTAAAATTATTACGTTTGGACATGTATTTCACTTGAAGAAATATAACAATTTTGTGATTGAAGAAATAAAAAAATTTGAAAAATTTGAAAAAAGTTATTATTTGAAAAACTCATTTTAAAAAAAATTCAAAAACTTGTAAAATTTCAAGAACAAAAAGGTTTTGAAAAAAAAAAGGGGGAGNGGGGGCGGTGTAATATTTCTGGAAATTTCTTTTTTCCACGAATTGACCACAAACAAACACCAATGCACCTAATATTAAAAATAAAAATTAATCTCGCGTCAGCCAACAAACAATTGATGAATTATTGCAATTTAAACTTACTATAATTGTAGCATTGAAAATACTATAATTATTTTAGTATATAAATATGCCGTCACCAAATATGGCGTCATTGCAAATGATGAGTAGATAATGGAATTGTTGATAATCACTCAAATAATTGAAATTATTATCCTCTTATAACATAATGAGTTGTGAGAAAGACCTTCCTAAGTACTGATTTTAATGATCACCAAAACTAAGTAATTAATCCCCTGCATCTTTTGCGAGATTTGCTTGCAATTTTTGTTCAAAACCTACTCTCATAAATAAAGTGAAAAAATATTAGAATTGGTTTTTAAGCTGGTCAAATCAGTTTTTAAGGTTTTTTTAGTTTTTTTTATTATTTGGCAAAATTAAAAAGTGTTTAAAATAAGTTAAAAATTGCTTAAAACCAATCATAAAGCAAGAAGCTGGCAACCTCAACTTATTATTTTTTGACTTAAAAATTATTTCCGCTGAAAAATCACTTTTTTAAGCTAATCCAAACGGATTCTAAAACTACAAAGAGAGGGCTATATAGGTGTTCTATGTTACCATCAAGGTATCGTGGAATACGGTTAAGATTTTTTCTAACCTCACGAAGATCAGGAAAAGATTAAAATTCTAGGTTTTTAGACGGTGAACCGCTCTACTCTATTGGGAATAGCAGTTTAAGCCATTAGGTGTAGACGCTTTTCAGAGGTGGAATCTTCTAGTTCTTCCTATTTGACCTGAAACCAATCGAATTTGTAATTATAGGTCTTGGTTTAAATAGAATTTTTTTCTTTTATGGGCAGTCTTTACCCACAATAGGTTTATCTGGCTTAAACTTGATCGAAACTCAATGGTTTAACTTAAAAAAGATGTCTTTTGACAGTGAAAATTCAAACTTGAGTAAGGTCTCTTTATCAATCCAAAATAAAAGAAAGGAAACTTAGCCAAAGAAGTGTTAAAATAACCTTTTATATTAATATTTTAATTACTCCATATGTGTTAATTGCTTAGGTAACATTGAAATATGAGATGTAGTTCCTTAGTTACTTTTGTTCGTCTCTTATTTTAGTTACTTTAGGTCGTCTCTTATTTTAACTTCCTTTTAATAATTTGTAGGTTGATAAGTTGGACTGTTCAAGAACCGAGATTGTTAATCGAATCGAACCGATAGTTTATTGGTTTATTGGTATTGGATTATCGGATAATGGATGGTGAATGGATTGAGATTTTATAATTAACGGCTTAACGGTTTGAGGACGGATTACTCAATTTTCTTATCGGATAAACTGTTAACTGGTTAAGAATTTTTATATTTACGTTTACCATTGGATCTTGAACTAGCAAAAACTCCTAACACTTGATGTCTGTTCCAATTGATAACTTACCCATCTAAATTTTCAATTCTATCCAGCTCATCAGGTCTGTTAGGATGCATACAGGAAGTCAGTCAACAAAACCATTCATAAAAAAAAATTATTTCAATATTATACCAAAAAAAAGTTTACTTGATTTAGCCGATAAACCGCGCGATAACCGCCCGATAATCCTTAATCCGATATCAATTCACTCGTTGTCTTATTGGATGGCTAGAGGATTACTACATTTATAATCTAATAATCGATAAGCCGAACCGTTAAGCATACTTATTCGTCCGATAAGCAACCCCGTTTACGAGGGTTAAGAATCCTATTAATTTTGGTTTTCATTTCGTTACTTTATCATATTTTCCCCCTTAAACTTTTAATTTCTTGAAGCCTCTAGCTTGGAGAAAGAGAAAGATTTATTTTCGACGTACACAAACAATCATTTTTAAGGTTGTTACATACGAAATTAGATCATATTTATTTTTCTTTGAAAATTAAAATTAAAAATCTAAATTTTAGGATAACTTAGGATATTTGTGTCTCCTAAAATTAAACTGAAAACTAAAATTAAGAACATATTATTTAATTTCAATATAGGAGTCCTTCGGAGTGATTACATGGTGTCATTTCTAATATATGATAAGCAAACGTTAAGACTTTTGACTCCAATCAAACACCTGTGACCTGTATCATCATTTTATCACTCAATCATATTCTAATTGTTTTGCGTCAGCTTTCATACATCAACACTATTATTTAGAGGTTTTATATAATGAGTTTTTATTCTCAACTGATTTATTCTCTAATCTATACTGTAGTAAATTAATCTCACTCGTGGGACAAAAATAATGTAGTATTACAACATAACTGAAATAAAACAATAAAGAAAAGAAGAATATTATAAGGAAAAGAAAGCAATAATTTTATTAATTTTGGAATGAATTCCAATGAAATAGAACCACTCTATTTATAGGGAAAAAGTCATCAAGTAACAAATCCTAAAATCTTTCTAAAATATAGACATTCACCTTAAATACAATTTTATTTATAACACTCCCCCTTGAATGTATGTTCAACGGATAATGTGCCTCGTTAAAACCTTAACTAAGATAAAACTTAACGGAAAAATTTTCTAAAATAAAACACATGTTTAGAAATAAGCCTTTTGGTTGCCTCGTTAAAAAACTTGCAAGGAAAACTCAGTGGGATAAAACCTTGTAAGGAAAAAAGAGTACAATGCATATTAACTCCTCTGATAAGTGCATCAATTCACATCTTTGAGCCTTCGCATCCGAATCTTGTACACGAGTTTCTTGAAGGTTGAGATCGTTAGAGATTTTATGAATAAATCAGCCATATTATCACTTGAACAAATCTATTGCACATTGATATCACCATTTTTTTTAAAGATCATGTGTGAAAAATAACTTTGGTGAAATGTGCTTTGTCCTATCTCCTTTTATGAATCCTCCCTTCAATTGCGCTATGCGTGTTGCATTGTCTTCATACAAAATCGTGGGTAGTTTATCACACTTCAAACCATATTTTTCTCGAATAAGATGTATTATAGACCTCAACCACATACATTCTCGACCCTTGCTTCATGAATAGCAATTATCTCAACATGATTAGATGAAGTAGCTACGATTGATTGCTTAGTCAATCGTCAAGATATGATAGTGCCTCCACATGTAAGCACATAACTTGCTTGAAATTGAGCCTTGTGTAGGTCAGATAAATACCCCGCATCGGCATAATCAAAAAGATCGACACTGTAATCATTGCCATAAATAAACCCATATCAGTTTTCCCTTTTAGATACAACAATATGTGTTTGATTCCATTCCAATGTCTCCTTGTTAGAACAGAGCTATATCTTGCTAAGACATTAATTGAAAAAGTTATGTCATGCCTTATTGTATTAGCAAGATACATTAATGCACCAATTGCATTAAGATATGGTAATTTAGGACCAAGAAACTCTTCATTCTTTTCTTGAGGTCGGAACGGATCGTTATTCACATCAAATGATCGAACTACCATCGGAGTACTTAACGGATGTGCTCCATCCATATATAACTATTTCAATACCATTTCTGTGTAGGCAGATTGACGAACAAAAATTCTGTTTGCCAAATGTTCAATTTGCAATCTGGAACATAATTTTGTCTTTCCAAGATCTTTCATCTTGAATTTCTTCTTTAAATAATCAATTGTCTTTTGGAGTTCTATAGGAGTTCTAATAAGATTTATGTCATCAACATATACGACAAGTACAACAAACTCCGATGTTGTTTTCTTTATAAAACACATGGACAAGTGGCATCATATATATAACCTTCCTTTAACAAATATTCATTAAGGTGGTTATACCACATTCTTCCTGATTGCTTTAGACCATACAAAGATCTTTGCAATTTGATTGAAAATATTTTTCGGGACTTTGAATTATGTGCGTCGGGCATTTTAAATCCTTCAAAAGTTTTCATGTATATCTCATTATCAAATGAGCCATAAAGGTAGATTGTAACCACATCCATTAAATGCATGTAAAGTTTTTCATGGACAGCAAAACTAATGAGATAACAGAACGTTACGCATCCATAACAGGAGAATACGTCTCATCATAGTCGACACCAGGCCTTTGTGAAAATCCTTGTGCAACAAGGCATGCCTTATATCTTTGTACCTTATTTTTATCATTCCTTTTACGTGCCAAGACCCATTTATAGCCAATAGGCTTAACACCATTAGTTGTTTGAACTACAGACCAAAAACTTCACTTTTTGCAAGTGAATCCAACTTGGATCCGATTGCTTTTTGTCATTTTGGCCAATCACGTCTTTGTCGACATTCTCCAATAGATTGAGGTTCAAGATTCTCACTATCTTGCATAATGCTAGATGCAACATTTTATGCAAAGATATAATCCACCACTATATCCAATCAATTTAAATTGTCTCAATATCGATTTGATTTATTGATAGTTCCTTATTTTCTTGAGTCTCAGGCTCAATGATTTCCTCATGAATGTAGGAGTGGTTACATCTTGGATTTCTTCATGAGACTCTTTCGTAGTGTCATCTTGATAAAAAAAATTTCTCGGATTTTGATCTTTAGAACCCAATGGTCTGCTACGCTTTAGACGTGCTTTTGATTCATTAGCTATGATACTAAAAGATTTTCCAACAGGGACATCAGTACGGATTTGAACATTCTCTGAAGGGATATGTGATTTTGTTATCCTTTTCAGATCCATAAATGCGTTTAGCATTTCATTTGTTATTTTCTGCAAATGAATAACCTTTTGCACCTCTTTTTCACAAATAGAGGCACGTGGATCAAGATAAGATAATGATGGATTTTTTCACAAAATTTCTCATTTGGTTTCACCATTTTCTCCCCTTAATTTTAGGAAAAATGCCTCATCTAATCGATAATCTGCAACTCGAGCAGTGAACAAATCTCCCATCAATATTTTGAGGTAGCGAATAATGGACAGTGACTCAAACCCAATATATATTCCTAACCTTCTTTGGGGACCCATCTTGGTGCGATATGGCTATGCTACAGGCACATATACTGCGCATCCAAAATTTCTTAAATAGGATATATTAGATTCATGACCCAAAATTAATTGTAACGGGAAATATTTATGATAATTTATCGGTCTGAGACGAACTAGCATTGTTGCATGCAAAATGGCATGACCCCAAACAGAAATGGGTAACCTCATTTTTATGAGTAACAGTCTTGCTATCAATTGCAGACGTTTAGTCAAAGACTCTTCAAGGCCATTTGAGTGTGAACATGAGCTACCGGATGTTCCACTTTTATCTCAATTGATAAGCAATAATCATTAAATTCTTGGGATAAAAACTCAACAACATTATCAAGTCGAATAGACTTAATTGGATTATCGGGAAACTGTGCCGGTAATTGAATTATTTGTGCCATAATTTCTCAAATGCGAGGTTGTGAGATAATAAGAGGCACACATGAGAGCATCTAGAAGATGCATCTATTAAGATCATAAAATATATAAACGACCCACTACGTGGTAGAATAGGTCCATAAGTGTCCCCTTATATACATTCCAAAAACATATGGGACTCAATCCCAACCTTTGCTGGTGATGGTCTAATAATTAACTTGCCTTGATAACAAGAAGTGCAAGAAAATTCATTATTTAAAAGAATCTTTAAATTCTTTAATGGATGCCCATTTGAGTTTTCTACAACTCGTCTTATCATAATTGATCTAGGATGTCCTAATTGATCATGCCAAACTACAAAACTATTGAAATCAGTAACCTTTTGATTTACGATAGAATGTGCCTCTATTGCACTCATCCTTGTCCAATACAGGCCACAGGACAAAGATGAAAACTTCTCAATAACCCTTTTCTGGCCAGAGACATTCTTGGCAAGGATAAAATATTCAAGGTTATTCTCATCTATTGTCTCAATATGATATCCATTTTGGCGGAGATCTTTAAAACTCAACAAGTTCCTCCTGGACTTGAAGGAGAATATTGCATTATTTATGATAAGTATTATTCCCCTAGTCAGAGTTATAGTAGCTCTTCCAGAGCCTTCAATTTAAATTACTACTATCAAAAATTGTAATAACATCTGCCTTATATATACTTAAATGAGAGAAATATTGCTTCTCTTTGAATATTGTATGTGTCGTGCATGAATCAATTAAACAAATATTTTTATAATTGAATTTTGATCCAAGTTTGCTTTGAGAGATATTCATATTTGCTTCCCATGGTTTGACATACAAAAAGAAATATACGAAAGAACATTAGTATATTCAGGGAAAAAGGAAAAAGAAACAAAATTAAGTCAGTGATTCAATAATGACCTTTTAATGCAATTTCGAGCATACTCTGATTATGATACAATCAATTACGTCGCTAAAAATAGTGCAACCATATACTACTAAAATCTTGTTAAGCAACGCTTCGTTCGATCTAGATGGCTCGTAAATAGTAATAGATTTTAAAAGGCCTAATTACTCCGTGTGTTTTTGTACTATTCACGGTTAAGCAATGTTTAAGTAATACTAATAAAATAAGCAATGCTTTATTTACACTTTGGAGTTTCTAACAAGCCTAGTTTAAAAAGTCTAAAAAGTCTAGTTACTAAAATAAGCAATGCTTCGTTTTACTGAGTTATGTCACGTCCTTAGTCGTTAACTAAATACACGTACGGTACTTGATAATTTGCTCACGATCTTGCACAATTTGCTATTATGCAAAGTCAATCTTACTACACTCAAGATCGCTAAGAGAATGGTAGAAAGAACACAAGAGAATTGTTAAAGAAAACTTTGTATTAGAGAGAACTTGAATTGTTTTCTTAGTGAATTACAAATGGATGGCCCCCTTTATATACTAGTCTCGTAGGGGCTAGATTATAAGTATTAATTATTACACAAGTCCTTAATATTTACAAGATAAGGGCTTTCTCTAGAATTCTCTTACAAGCCTAGAAGATTCGAAGGACTTTCCTAGAAAATCCATAGGGATCTAGGGTCTTCCAAAGGAAATATCCATACTTTTATAGAATCTTCTCACAAATTCTAGCCTTCCTCCTATGTAAGCTCCCACACGGCGTTAATATATGTCAAATACAACCTATGTTGCATGATGACATGAAAAGTCATCACACTATCCCCCACCTAATGTTGCGATGACCGTGGCACAATACTGTTGCCTGAACTCCCCTTCCAATGGACGAGGAACATAGCGGTGGCTTTTTGCCCTTGTTTTTGCATGGCCTGGTAATCCATGATAGCCTCAATCTCCCTATCATGTGAGGAGGTCATAGTCATAGGCGCTCGACTTGATTGGCCCCTACTCGGGTCATCCTTATCTTCATGATATGTCTTAAGCATGATGGCATGGGAGACGGGGTAGATCTTAAGATACAATGGCATGTCAAGCTTGTATGAGATCTTTCCTACCTTGGCGACAATATTAAATGGCCCCTCATACTTGCGAATCAGATTTTGATGCATGCCCCATAGTGCCTTGAACTGTCTTGGATTAAACTTTACAATGACCATGTCCCCAACTCTATAGTCCATGGGACGCTGCTTACGGTCCGCAAACTTCTTCATCTTCTTAGCTGTCCTATCCAAGTAGGACTTAGTAGTGTCAAGGTGCTCCTCCCATCCTTTGGCCATATGATAAGCCCCCAAACTAGTTCCCTCGAACAGGGCCGGTAATGAATGTGGAGTTTGTGGTTGTTGGCCTGTGTCTAGCTCAAGAATGGTGTTCGCCCCATGGACTCACTCCGCTTTAAGTTATAAGAGAATTGGGCGATGTCTAGAAGCCTTGCCCAATCTTTCTGATGTGCGCTTAAATAATGCCTCAAGTAGCATTCTAGTAAGGCATTGACCCGTTCCCTTTGTCCATCCGTCTGTGGGTGGAAACTAGTGGAAAAGTGCAGTTCTGTGCTAAGTATGTCGAATAACTCTCTCCAAAAGTTTCCAATAAAACGGGGGTCTCGATCACTGATAATATGCCTTGGTAAGCCCCAATACTTTACCATGTTCTTAAAGAATAGTTCGGCGGCTTCCTTGGCAGTGCAACCTGGTGAGGCAGGCATGAAGGTGGCATATTTGGAAAATCTATCCACCACCACCATAATAGTACCATAACCGTCGGACTTCGGTAGGTAAGTGATAAAGTCCACAGTCACGCTCTCCCATGGATGTTTTACAACTAGTAGTGGCTCCAAAAGTCCTCCTGGTTTTTGTTGCTCAACCTTGTCCTGTTGACAGACAAGACAAGTCTGCACATAACACTCTATGTCATCTCTCATGCGTGGCCAATAGTAGACTGACTCAACCAAGGCCCTAATGCGACGTTGGCCTGGATGACCAGCCCACATTGTGTCATGAATCTCCTTTATGATCCGTCGTCTAATGTCTCGAAACTTAGGCACGTAGACCCACCGACCTGTGGTAAGCAGTAGGCCGTCTTCGACCCAAAAACGTCTCGTATTACCCTGGTTGGCTAACTCGATAAGTTGTTTGGCTGCTAGATCATGCTGCATGCCTTCTTTTATAGCCTCACGAATGTCCCATCTTGTTAAAGTGATTGCAGCAAGTTCGGCTTTCTAGCTTAAGGCATCAGCTACAAAGTTACCTTTGCCCGGCTATACTCCAGCATATAATCAAATTCGGCCAAGAAATCCTGCCACCTAGCCTATTTTGGTGTGAGCTTCTTCTACGTCTAAAAGTAGCTAGTAGCTACATTGTCGATCTTGACCACGAACCTCGACCCGAGCAAATAATGTTGCCATGTACGAAGGCAATGCAGAATGGCAGTCATCTCCTTCTCCTGCACCGTGTAACGCCACTCCGTTTCATTTGACTTGCGACTCTCAAATGCTATGGGATGCTTATCCTGCATCAAGACACCCCCAATGGCAAAATCTGAGGCATCTGTATGCACCTTAAATGTCTTGGAAAAGTCAGGTAATGCCAAGACTGGCTCCTCTATTACACCTGCCTTAAGGCCTTAAAATGCCTTTTGACAATGCTCCGTCCAAACCCATGGCTTGTTCTTCTTTAGCAACTCAGTCAATGGTGCGACTTTTGCTGAGTAGCCACTGATGAACCGACGATAGTAGTTAACAAGGCCAAGAAAGGATCTCAACTCAGTAACCTTTATAGGTGCTTCCCACTCTTGGATAACACGTACCTTAGCCTCGTCCATGCATAGCTCGCCATTGCTAATAACATGTCCTAAGAAGTGCACCTTTGATTGTGCAAACTCGCATTTCTCCCTCTTGATATATAGATTGTTCTCCCGCAAGACTTGGAAAACCTTCCTTAAGTGCTCCATGTGCTCCTCCAAGGTGTTGCTGTAGATGACTATGTCGTCTAGGTAGACTACCACAAACTCATTAAGGTAAGGATGGAAAATATTGCTCATAAGGGTGCAAAATGTGGCCAGTGAATTGGTTAAGCCGAAGGGCATCACCAACCACTCAAAAGCTCCATATCTCATCACACATGTTGTCTTTGGCTCATCCCTTTCTGCAATGCGAACCTGGTAGTAGCCCTTATAAAGATCCACCTTGGTAAATTACTTGGCTTGCCCAAGTCTATCGAACAAGTCAGCAATGAGCGAGATCGGGTACTTATTCTTCACTGTGACCTTATTAAGTGCTCGATAGTCTATGCACAAGTGCAGCGATCCATCCTTCTTCTTTTGGAACAAAACTGGTGCACCGAAAGGTGCCTTTGATGGGTGAATGTGACCAGCATCTAGCAATTGTTTCAATTTCTTCCTGAGCTCCTCTAGCTCGGGCGGTGCCATACGATATGGGGCAAATGCGGGTGGCTTAGCCCCTGGCTCCAACTCAATCTTCTGATCCACCTTTCTCCTAGGCGGCAAGTTCTTAGGCAACTCCTCGGGCATGACATCTTTGTTTTCCTCAAGAAACTTCTCTATGCAAGGCGGAAATGTCTCTTGAAAACTCTTGTCTTCCTCCAGACTTGCGATGGTTGCCACGAACGTCGGCTCTCCCTTCTTGATCCCCTTGAAAACCTGCATGGCTGAAAGTTGTGCTTCGATCTATCCGTGTGGCATATTCATTATAGGTACCATGCAGGATCCTTCTCGCTCCATAACCAAGAGATGTTGGAGGTAGGGGTCGATCAAAGTATGAAAATGTCTAAAGAACTCTTGCTCCAATATGATGTCAAGATATCCATAGCGGTTACGGTGAAGTTTGTCATACCTTTCCAAGTTCCCAATTTCACACCAACTCCATTAGCTATCCCACGAGCATTCTTTACCTCGGCATTCACGGTCTTGACACTAGAGTTGGTTGGATCAAGCTTCAATTCTAGTCTCTTTGCGGCAGCCTCAGTCACAAAATTATGAGTTGCTCCAGCATCCACCATTTCACGAGAAGGCTTGTTGTTGATGGTGAGATCCACGTACTGATTGCCATTCTCAGTAGGTTGGATAGATTGCTTCGTGACTGCACCGCATAATCCGATCATACCCAACTATGCGGTTCCCGAACTCTCCCTGCGGCTGCTCCTTTCGTTCACGAACCATGGCGTTGAGGCTCTTTCAGTTGGGACAACTCCTAAAGCTGTGCGGCCCTCCGCATATGTAACACCCCTTCTTCTCGGCCTGCGTCTTCTTCTTGGCGTAGCCCTGACAGCCACTCGACTTTCTGGCATCTTGACTCTTGTAGTATTGTTGTCGTATCTCCTTGCCTTTTCCACTGTCTCCCCCACCTTTGACATTGTTAAACTTTGATTCTTTGTCTTTGCCTATGTCGTGCTTGTCATGCCTGAAATCCATTAATGATTCGGACTCCACTATGGCTTGGTCTATATCTGTGACTTGCCGGCGTTGCAACTCCTGTTTAGCCCAATTTTGCAACCCGTCCATGAAGTGGAACAACAAGTCATCATTGGTCAGGTTGGGGATTTGAAGCATAAGGGTAGTTAACTCCTTGACATAGATATTATGCTCCATGTTTGCTTCAACTCTCTAAGCTTGCACGTTGCCTCGTACAAGACATTGTTTGGAAAGAACTGTCGCTTAAACTCGGCTTTGAACTGATCCCACGTGTCAATAGTACACAAACCATCTTCCTTCTCCACCATAGCATGGCAGTCTATGAGAGGTACAATACTGAAGTGTTGATCATGGCCTCGTCGTCCCTCACTTTGTCGTGCCTGAAGTAGTTCTCCAAGTGCCAAAGGAAGTTTTCCACTTCTTGTGCATCACAAACACCTTTGAACACCGAGGGTTTGGGAGCCTCGATCTTGGCCTCCCTCGTCATCACAACATTGATGGCTGCCTCAATCACACCAGCACTAACATGCTCCTTGAGTGACTCTATCTTTGCCTTCACAGCATCGATTGTACTCAAAGACTCCATGAGTTTGTACTCTAAGGCAGTGATGGTTTGCTTTAGTTCCATGTCGGTCTGTGTATCTCCCTCCAAGTCATTTCAGATACTCTCAATCTCTTCAAGAGTGTGCCCCTCAAGAACGCTAAGGGTGTCTTCCACCTTTCCCCAGCGTTGGCCAAAGATCTCCACGTCGTCCATCCCCGTGTTCATCTTCATCACCCACTCTTTACCGAGCGAGATGTCCTCGGGCAGGAACTCCACTTTATCCTCGCTCGCCTCAGTGATAGATGGTTCTTGGGATGTAAGCCCTTCATTTGACACAACCTCGAGTTCCACCTCCTGGCACTTGTTAGTGGCATTCCTCTTTTTGTTACGGCCATTTTTGCCAACAACATCTTGGATGATGTTGGGCTTGGGTGTTGGCAGCGTTATTTCCTTTGTCGTTCTCTATTTCTCTTAGTTGCAACCTTTGCTCTGATGCCACGTCGTCACGTCCTTAGTCATTAACTAATGCAGCACTTGATAATTTTATCACGATCTTGTACAACTTGCTCACGTTCTTACTATGCCAAGTCAGCAAGTCCTTAATATTTATAAGATAAGGGCTTTCTCTAGAATTCTCTTGTAAACCTAGTAGATTCCAAGGATTTTCCTAGCAAATACATAGGGATCTAGGGTCTTCCAAAGGAAATGTCCATACTTTTCTCGAATCTTCTCCCAAATGCTAGCATTCCTCCTATGTAAGCTCCCACATGGCTATAATATATGTCAAATGGCACCTATGTAGCATGATGACATGGCAGGTCATCACAGTTAGATTCAAATGTGTCTATACGAAAGACTTTCAATTCCTCATTTCGATTAGCTAGGATTTCGAATCCGTACTAGAGTAAAGTTCTCACCCTTTCAGTAATGAGATTTTATTGAAAAGCAATTATTTATAAAATTCGATGAATGTATGTGCATTTTATGGAGAGATTCATAGAAATAATTAATATTAATGACTACTATTCATATAATGAATTATGACTACATGATGTTTATTCACTAGCTACTACGAATAGGTAAAAATAAAACTAAACTACTCAATCATTTTTAACTACGGATTTGTCACTAATCAAGTGGTCTATTTTTCCATCAGGGTGATCAAAGAAGTCTGTCACATCTAAGTGAGTGATGTCAAATTCATTGTTAGAGACAAAATTAGCTTCAGGGCCTTTATTCTTCAGAGATGCTTGATAAAGCTCAACCAAATGTCTTGGTTGAGGACAAATGTTTGCCCAATGTCCTTTTCCACCGCAACGATAACATTCAGTTTCTGAACCCTTTGCTTTTGGCTTCTCATCTTTCCTTTTCCACTTTTGGTGGTTATTTTTCTTTGGGAATGATTAACACTAGAAAAATTTCATCCTTGTCCATGGTCACGGCCACAAAGCCGAAGGGTTCCTCATTTCGAAGCCCGGGGAGGACGAACGGTGCATTTAGAATTGGACATGGTTGAACATCAGATCCGGACAGAGTGAAGTTTAAAGACTAAGGAAAAAGAGAAGCGATTAAGCACGATGAGAAAGGAGCCGTAATATCCGCCCTTAACTAGATATTACGGTGCAAATCCCATCCGATATCAACTGCAGATCAATATTTACCTACAATAGAAGATTTTTACCTTATTTAGACTTGTACTAGGATTGAAACTTCCTTACTATATAAAAGGGAGAGCTTTTTCATTTTAAACCATTACTGGCATGCATATCAAAGAAATAAATTTTCTTTTTGTCCTCTAGTTGTTGTTCAAAGTGTTCTTCAGTTCCTCTTCTCTTTAATTATAACTGAGACCGTATCGAGGACTCAATTAGAGTCAGTTTTCAGTGTTCAACTTAAACCAGGCTTAATTGTTCCATAGCGTTTGGTTTGATCATTTTATCTTTCTTTAATTTAATTATTTGATGTTCTTAGATCATTCGTGTTAAATTAAATCATGTGTCCCTTAAACTGCGTAAAAATTTAATTGTTACTCATTTTTAAGACAAACTATTTGGCGTACACTGTGGGACAAAGGATAATAATGGTGATTTAATACGAATCTCCATAACATACCCTATTTTACACTCTTCTTTGAAGTTTGATTTCAGGTTAATCTAAGAATGTCAAATTCTCAGTCTGCTCACTTGAACATTGACGTCGAGTCAGGCCACCACGGTGAAAATGATAACAAGGTACCTAGCAATGATGTACCCCCTGTTGATCCTAATGGTGTCCAATTGCTGACCTGGTCGATTCTAACACACAGGTTGCCATCAACATCAACCAGCCAACTGACCCCGAAAACAGCATTAGCGGGGCACCCCGGCCATCGGCTCGAGAAGCACCCAAAGGGGAAGGTGATAGGGTTAGCTTGCGATTGATTTTTGAAATGTTGCAAGCTCGGCAGGCCGCAATAGTAGAGTTGCCGACCCAAAGTCACTTCCCTAATAGGATCAAGCCCGGGCGGGTTAGAGAAAACACTCGAAGGGATGAACAAAATTGCCGCGGAACGGGATGAAATCGGGCCCAGAGAAACTTTCGAAGTGATGAAGATGCTCGAAGCACTAACAAGGCAGGTGGAGTCTGGTGAGAAAAAGATAGAGGCAAACGATAAAAAGGTGGAAACTTACAATTCCAGGGTCGATTCCCGGGAGTGCCTCCAATATTGAAGGGGCCAAATTCCAAAAAATTCATTCAGAAGCCTTTCCCCCCGAGTGCGGTGCCGAAGCTAATCCCGAAGAGATTCCAAATGCCCTATATTCTCAAGAATAATAGGACCATAGATCCAAACGAGCACGTAACCTCCTATACGTGCGCAATCAAGGAGAATGACCTGGAAGACGATGAGATCGAATCGATTTTATAAAAGAAATTTAGGAAAACCTTGTCCACGTGCGCAATCAAGGTCTATGCCGGCAATCTAGGTTCTTCCCTACCCCGAGCGACCTCTCAAAACTGTTTTTACTCATTCAGACCCCGGTTGCTTGATCCTTGATCATTTCTCATGTCGTTCCTAGCTCAGTTAAAACTGTTCTACTATTGATTTATTTGCTATGCTTGCGGATGCATTCGTAAAAGTTTATGCCGGGGCCATCAAGTTAGAGACAAGGAAATTGGACCTTTTCAAAGTCAAGTAGAGAGATAACGAGATGCTTAGGGAGTGTGTGTCGTGGTTCCAGATGGAATGAATGGACCTACCCCCGTCGCGGATTACTGGATTTTCGGGCGTTTACTCAAGGGCTCAACCCCCGAAGTTCCGTTGCTACTCATAATTAAAGCAAAACTTGGTGGAGTACCCGGCCATTACTTGGGCCGACGTCCATAATAGGTATCGGTCAAAGATCAGCATCGAGGATGTCTAGCTGAGGGGCCCCTCAGGGTCTGTTTACCCCAGCAGAACAAATGACAATTCTAAGAGGATTATCGATCAGGAGCCAAGGGTGGTCCTAGATCGGTATCAGCCATACCGCTCAGACAAAAGGGAAAATGGATCCGGTTGCCACCCAACTAGGAACGACATGAGAAATGATCAAGGACCAAGCAACCGGGGTCTAATGAGTAAAAACAGTTTTGACAGGTCACTCAGGGTAGGGAAGAACCGAGATTATCGGAGAACAATTTCAACGTGGATGTTGCAAGTATAGTGTCGGCCATAGGTCACATCAAAGACAAGTGGCCTAGACCACTTCAGTTCGATCCCGCATAGAGGGATCTTAGCTTGGCGTGTAAGTACCTCGGTACTCACGGTCAAAGGACCAAAGATTTTTGGCAACTAAGGGAAGAAGTTGCTTGATTATTCAACAATGGGCATCTTCGAGAATTCCTAAGTGAACGATCCAAAAATCATTTCAAAAACAGGTACACCAACAAATAGGTTGAACAAGTGGAGCCCCAACACGTGATCAACATGATCATTAGGGGAGTGGATTTTCCCCAAGGTCCAATGATAAAATGCGCCAAAGTTTCTATCACAAGGGAAAAACAAACCCGGGATTATGTCCCGGAAGGGGCCATCTGTTTCAGTGACGAAGATGTCGAGGGCATCATCCAGCCTCATAACGATGCACTGGTAATATTCGTGCTTATCAATAAGTCTCGAGTTAAATATGTGTTGATTGATCCAGGTAGCTCGGCCAACATCATCCGATGGAGGGTCGTAGAATAATTGGAGTATTTGACCAAATCGTATCGGTGATCTGGGTGTTGAACGGATTCAACATGGCTGGAGAGACGACGAAGGGTGAAATAACTTTACCGGTGAACACTGCCGAACCACCCAAGACACAAAGTTCTACGTGATCGAGGGGGGTATGAGATAATACGCCTTGTTCGGAAGGCCATGGGTTCACAGCATGAGGGCGGTGCCTTCAACCTTACATTAGGCGTTGAAATTTCCCACTTCGAGAGGAGTCAAAACAGTCTACGGGGAACAGCCGACCACAAAGGAGATGTTCGATGTCGATGAAGCGATCGGTGCCCGTGATTTTGACATCAAAAAATAGGGGGTTGGTCGAAGAAAGGAAACCAAATAGCAATCGATGATCCCGACCTCGATCGGGCTGAAAAAATAGGAAGAGGGCACAGCGAATGAGGAGGATGATTACGGCGTCCCGAGATCTTTCATAGAACCCAATGACACTAATGCCACTAAATCGACAATTAAGAAATTGGAGCAAGTTATATTAATCGAGCACCTACCGAATCGAAAGGTATACCTGGATCCAAAGTTCCACCCGGTCAAACAGAAAAGAAGGTCGCAGTCCGAGATCAAACACACTTTCATCAAAGACGAGGTACCTAAACTTTTGAAAATAGGTTCCATCTAGGAAGTTAAGTACCTAGATTGGTTATCTAACGTAGTAGTTGTACCTTAAAAAGGAAACAAACGTAGAATGTGTGTAGATTATAAGGACCTAAACAAGGCGTTTCCAAAGGATTCATTCCCTTTGCCTAACATCGACCGAATGATCGATGCCACGCCGGACATGAGATACTGAGTTTTCTCAATGCCTATTTCGGGAACAATCAAATTCAAATGGACTCGGGCGATCAAGAAAAGACTTCTTTCATAACCAAATTTGGCACCTACTGTTGTAACATAATGCCATTTGGGGTAAAAAATGTCGGTGCCACGTATCAACGCCTAGTTAACCGGATGTTCGACGAACAAATAGGAAAATCAACAAAGATTTATATTGACGATATGTTGGTTAAGTCCCTGCGAGCAGAGGACCATTTGAAGCATTTGCAGGAAACCTTTGACATATTGAGAAAATACAACATGAAGCTAATCTGGAGAAGTGTCCTTTCGGGGTCAACTCGGGTAAGTTCCTTGGGTTCATGGTACCCAGCCGGGGAATAGATATCAAATCGGACAAGATAAAAGCTATAAAAGATATCACCGTAGTTAACAATGTTAAAGAAGTACAAAGACTGACCAGGCGGATAGACGCGTTGGGCCAGTTTATTTCAAGGTTGTCGCACAAGAGCCACCACTTTTTCTCATTATTAAAAATGAAGAACTGCTTCTCTTGGAACCCGGAGTGTCAGCGAGCTTTTAAAGAACTAAAATGATACCTATCGAACCCTCCCTTGTTGCACACTTCGAAGGCGGACGAACAACTATACCTCTACTTCGTAGTTTCCGAGGTAGCGGTAAGTGGTGTCCTGGTCTGGGAAGAAGAAGGTTCGCAATTTCCTATTTATTATGTTAGTAGAACCCTAAGCAATGCTGAAACAAGGTATCCGCACTTAGAAAAATTAGCGCTCGCCTTATCAAGCACATCTAGGAAATTAAAATCGTATTTTTAGTGTCACCCCATATGTGTCGTAACTTTGTACCCGCTGAGGAATATTATGCACAAACTCAAGCTCTCGGACCGGCAGGCCAAATAGGTCGTAGAAATTAGCAGGTTTGATATCGAGTACAAATCCTGTACGGTTATAAAATCTTAGATTTTGGTGAACTTCGTGAACGTCGGCCTTGATCCCCGAGGTTGAGAAGGAATTACTTCTCACCTTGGCGACTAGCTTAGGGATCTGCGCCCCATTCACGGACGGTGCTTCCAACGCAAAGGGTCCCAGCTAGGCATCGTATTAAAATTACCTATAGGTAACGTAATAAGGCAGTCTATTAGAACTGTAAAATTGACTTACAACGAAGCCGAATATAAGGCTATAATTGCAGGTCTAGAACTAGCTAAGAGCCTGGGGGCCGAGGTGATCGAGGCCAAATGTGACTCCCTCCTTGTTGTCAACCAAATCAACAAGACATTTGAAGTAAAAGAGGAACAGATGCAGAGATACTTGGATAAATTGCAGGTGACATTACACCAATTCAAGGAATGGACTCTACAGCATGTACCTGGGGATAAAAATAACGAGGCTGATGTGTTGGCCAATTTAGGGTCGTCAGTCGACTCCGATGAATTTGACTAAGGAGCAGTAGTAAATTGATGAAATCGATGGCAGAAGAAGGTCACGCTGAGGTGAACTCGACAAGCTTGACTTGGGACTGGAGGAACAAATACATAGACTACCTTGAGAAATGGAAATTGCCATAGGATATCCAAGAATCAAGGGCCATACGTACTAAAGCTTCCAGGTTCAGCTAGGTCGAGAAAAAATATACAGAAGATTCTTTTTCAAGCAACTATCTAGGTGCTTGGGTCCGGAGGATACCGACTACACTATGAGGGAAGAATATGAGAGTACTTATGGAAACCATTCAGGAGCGGAATCTTTGGTTTGAAAATTGATCAGAGCCGGTTATTACTGGAACAAAATAGAGAAGGATGCAAAAGACTTCATTCGAAAATGTAACGAATGCCAAAGGCACACCCCGATGATTTATCAACCAGGGGAAATGCTTCACCTGGTCCTATCCTATGGCCGTTTATGAAATGGGGGATGGACATCATCGATCCCTTACCATGGGCACCTGGTAAATCCCAATACATACTACTTATGACCGATTATTTCTACAAGTGCATCGAAGCATAGGCATTTGAGAAGGTTCAGGAGAAAGAGGTCATCGACTTCATTTGGGATTATATAATATACTGATTCGGCATACTGGCCGAGATCGCTTGCGACAATGGGAAGCAATTCATCGGCGGCAAGGTAAGTAAGTTTCTTGAAGACCACAAAATTGTTAAAGATCTTCCCTGGTGGTAACGGTCAAGTGGAGTCAACAAAAACCTATACTCAAAAAGTTGAAGAAGAAACTAACTGAAAGGGAAAGTGGAATGAAATTTTGCCCGAGGTCTTGTGGGCATATCGAACGACTTCGAAGTCAAGCACCGGTGCGACTCCATTCTCTTTAGTCTATAGTACGGAAGCTCTGATCCCTGTCGAAGTAAGGTAACCAAGCCTAAGGTTCCAGTACGCTACCGAGACGACGAATAATGAGGCCATGGCCACGAGCTTGGACTTATCGAATGAAAGATGAAAAGCCGCCCTGGTGTGGTTAGCAGCCCAAAAACAGCGAATGGGAAGATACTACAACCGAAGGCTAACCTTCAACATTTCCAAGTCGGGGACTTGGTATTAAGGAAAGTTATGTTACACACCAAGAACCCAAATGACGGAAAACTAGGACCGAACTAGGAAGGTCCGTATAGAGTTGCCAGTATAATCGGGAAAGGTTCATATAAGCTCGAATTAGGTAATGGTGTACAGCTCCCGAACAACTGGAATGTGGAACACTTAAAGTGGTACTACTGCTAAGGTACGAACACAACTTCCTTTGAAATTTTTTATGCTTTGGACTAACCCATGCAGGTATTCGGTCGAGGTTAAATTCAACAATTAGGTCTGAAAGCACGTGTTGCACTCTTTTTTCTTGGACCATTTTTTTCTGAAGTGGGTTTTCGGCAAGATTTTTAACGAGGCAACAGTAAAATGTGCTATCTTAGTTTTAAAGACTAGCCTGATGCCGGAATTGCTGACCATCAATACTAGATCGATAGTATTCGTCCTCTCATGAGCTCAGTCTCGAATACTGGTGGTGCCATTATGCCCTAAGTCAAGATCCTTAGAAGGCATTTTTTTATTTAATGTTAAAAACCAAAGCTTGAATATTAGAATTCATTGTAAGGGTCAAAGGAACCGTGCCCGTGTAGCTCATTCTTGCCATGGCAGAAAGCTTTTGTGCCTTCGATCATGTACTCTACATGTAAAATAATGAAAAAAATTTGCCCTCTATATTTCATCACTTCACATTTACACCAGCGATATTATCGTTAAGTTACTTAGAACAAATAATGGGTTCAAAACCCTAGTGCTCACTGGCCTCCCTGAGTCGGGGACTGCTGTCCGATAATAAGATCCGACAGTTCAGGATATCGAATCCCGGAGGAACCGAGCTTATTAGGTAGGTCCCAATCACAAAAGGCTACAGCCAACTTAAAATGGCTCGAAGACGTCCAAGTCCGTAAGTAGAAAGTAAAAGTCCTTAAACATGATTAAAACCTATGAAAAAAGGCCATCCTTGGCAAAACATCATCGTGTCCGGTTGAAACATTCAAATATTTTAAAAACTTCATTTTTTATCAGATATTTTGAAGCCAAAGAAACTCAAAGTTTTTATCTAAACCAGGCCTTATTCAGGCTCGGGGAACGAACACTCTAAATTATGCACAATTCTACGCTAAGGCATTAATGACATTTTTCAAACAAAGAGCTGTAAACGGATGCTGAAAAGTAAAAGACACAGTATAGCCTAAGGGAAAATTTCTATATATGTTAAAAGTATTTTGAGAGGCGTGGTAAAACGGCCTCAAATAAATAAAAAAATGTACAAAAGAAAACAAAAATAAACTAAGCCATCTCCGCCTAGTCATCACCAGAGCCCGATTCACTGCATGAACCCTCAGGCTCGTATATCTCTTTAGCCTCGACCTTGAGTCTCTTAAGCTCTTCAATCTTGGCCAATAAATCGAACCCCCGGGCGTGAATCTCCTCGAGGGTCTCCCTCCGGGATAGCCACTTTACATATTCGGTCTTTGTTATTAAACGGCACTCGGCTATCTCCATGTTCTTCTTCTATTGGGCCAGCTTATCCTGGACCTCGGAGGACGCGTTTGAAGCTGCCTCCAAATTGGACTTCAATGCAGTATACTTCTGGCCAAGGGCATCCCGTTCCGAGACAGCCGATCCACCTTGTGCTCAGAGCTCTTAATTCAGCCAAGACCACTTATCGGCTTTATCCTTCATCACCCTGAGTTGGTCCTTGGCTGATGCCAACTCTTCTTTAGTAGCCTCATTTTTCGAGGCCAGAAGATCCATCTTGCTCCTCAATTCCTCGGCCGAGGCTTTGAGCTCGTTCATCTCGACTCGGAGCTAGTCAATCACGTCTATCTTCTCTTGGACCTGCGAGGTTGCGGCATTAGTAGTTACGCTTAACCTCTCATTATTAATCTCAAATACCCTTACCTTTTCAACCAGAACAACATGCTCCCGTTTTACCAACGAGGCCTCCTTTTGAGCTTTTTCCAGCTCGGCTTAGAGGATGGGGATGTCCTTGAGGGCCTCGTCTTTTTTCTTGCTAAGAGCTTTGCACATGTCCTTGAGCTCGAATTCGAGCTGGCTCACCTCTATTCGAGACTGATAAAAGCTCTCATGGTGAAGCACCGAGGCCTGAGAAACAAAATTGATGAGATCATAATAATATGCTAAGGTTAAATGATCCCTTTAAGGGATACAAAAAAATAAAAGCATACTTTGTTCAGCGCCTGATGTGCCTCATTGAAAAGGCTCGGTGCATCCACCTCGTTCATCTTCGCTTGATTCTCTTCGGTCACCAAGCAGAGAAGATAGCCGGCAACGCCAACCGGTCCAGACAGCACCTAGGTATCCGCCGGGATCGTAAACATGACCTTTCTTTTACGGTCGATTTCCACGCTCGGGTGAGGAAATGCTTTACCAGCTTTAGGCTCAAGCTCGGCCTGCCTGACTTCGGCAGCATATCTTTTTTCGGTATCTCCAGGTGACCAAACCCGGAGTAGTCCTCCAATGCACCGATGTCTATGCCTTCAAAGAACAGGTTGAGGGCCTCGCCTGCGGCCCGTGCTGTCTCGGTTGGTTTCTCTTTGATGCCCTAAGCCTCATCAAATAAAGACTCTGTGTGAAACGGTGACTCCAGGATGTCAATGACACTAGCGACTTCTCTCGGAGCGGGGGTAGCTTCTTAAGAAGTCGTAGCCACTGGCTTTCCTTCGGGCTCCCGAGCCAAAGAGTGTTCGGCCCCGATCACTTCCCCCCGATACTTCCTGCTCTTCTACATCAGAATCCAGCCCATGGGCGATGAACTCCAAGTCATCATCTTTAGGGTAGTCCCTGAGTCGGTAAAGGGATTTGGGGTCTGGTTCCCTGGCCCGGGTACTCTTCTTGTTGCTCTTTAAGACCCTGACCACGATCCTCTTCTTCTTGGACTCGGCGTTCTCGTCCGGGGCATCGGAAGACTCTCTCTTTCTTCACTCTTTCTCCTTCTTTCTTCACAGCGGCCTCAGGCTATCCTGAAGCGGAGGGTTTAGCAGGTGAGGATGAAACCTCATCCTCGACCACTGGCCGAAGCTCAGTGGTCTTGGGCAAACCTGTGGAAAGTAGAGAAGGACTTAGTAAAGATGACCGTTGAATAGAAAAGTAAACTTGATGGGGGGAGAACACTCACCATGGGAACGAGCCTCCTACTTACCCTTTGAGAGTTTGCATCATTCGCACTCGAAGTACTATAATTATTTGCAGATCCCCTCAACCACTCTTTGAAGCGGGAACTGCGTTGGGGACTCGGGAAACTGTTGCACGATGGTAGAACCAGGCGATGAGAAAGAAGAACAAAATCCAAAAAGTATTCTAAATACTCAGAAGGAGAGAAACTTACGTGTTAGGTTCCACTTTTCAGGGAACGGCAGGAACTCGGGAAGAATGAGATCCTCGATCTTCACTCGAATGAATCTCCCCTGCCAGCCTCGATCCCTGTCTTCATCAATGCTCGAGAATGGAGCTTTCTTTGCCCGACAGACGAGCTTGATTAATCCCCCTCGGAAGATTCAGGGACTGTAAAGGCAAAGTAGGTGGTCGATGGTAAACTGAGGCTCCTCCGTGTTATTTACGAAGTTATAGAGGAGAATCATGATCCTCCAGAAGGACAAGTGAATCTGCCCGAGGTAGACCTCGTCCTCTTGCGAACTCGAGGACTATTGTATCCACGGGGCCAACCGTGAAGGGATATGTATAAATACTTAAATACCCCTCCAGATGTGTAGTGATGTCCTCATCGGGGCAGAGGATGACCAATTCCTTTCCCTCTCACTTGCAGTCCTCCCGAACCGTCGGGAGCGTGTCCTCGGTGATGGAGCATATGTACCTCCACACCTCCTCACCTCGGCCCCTTGCTTGGAGGCTTTTTCGACCTTAAAGTCGTTCTTTATAGAGCATCCTCCGGAGATGAAATTCTTTATATGAGGTTCGGAGGTGGCTTCAGGTACGACCACCTCGATATTTGTGGACGGGTTAGAAGTTAAAGGAGCGGTCTGTTGGAGCACGGACTTTGAAGTTTTCGCCATCAAATTCTGGGAATATGAATGTATGAAGATGAAGGTATGAAGGTTTGAAGATGATAATGAAGGTTTGAAGGTCAAACTTGAAGATTTAAGGACAAAGTATGAAGATTTAAAGATAGGAAGATAAAGATATGAAGATGTGAAGAATAGTGTATGAAGATTTGAAGGGATTATGAGCAGTAAAATGTTCGGGGGTAACTTAAGAAGGCTTGAGATCAGAAAGTAAAAAAGTGAAAAAAGAACCGAAGCTTTTATAAGGGGAAGATAAATAATGCGCGATGTTTCGCATTCGAGGGCGTTCAATTGGAGGCTGACACATATCTGAAATTAGAACGACAAGATTGATGGGACATTTAACTGACTTGTGGACCCAATTGTAATGTACGAAGAAAGGAACCGGGGTCAATTAATCACTTGTCGTAGCTTCGATAAATCTACTCTCCGAAAAGTGAGGGAACTATCTATGTAAGGGTAAAATTTGGGATAATGTTATCCCCGATTTTCCAGTAAAGAAATGAGAGGGAAGCATGATCTGACCCAACCTCTAGTGAAGCCGAAGGGTTTCTCGTTTCGAAGCCCGAGGAGGACGAACAGTGCATCCGGGATTGGACACGGCTGAACATCGGATCCGGGCAAAGTAAAGTTTTAAGACTAAGGAAAAAGAGAAACGGTTAAGGATGATGAGCAAGGAGCCGTAATATCCTCCCTCAACCAGATATTATGGCGCAAATCCCGTCCAATATCAATTACAGATTGACATTTACCGAAAAGAGAAGATTTTTACCTTATTTAGACTTGTATTAGGAATGAAACTCCCCTACAATATAAAAGGGAGAGCTTTTTTATTTTAAATTATTACTAGCACGCATATCAAAGCAATAAAGTTGATTTTTGTCTTCTTGATGTTGTTTAAAGTGTTCTTCGGCTCCTCTTTTCTTTAGTCACAACCGAGTCTGTATCGAGGGCTTGATCGAAGCCAATTTAATTGTTACTCATTTTTTAAACAAGGGCCACGACCTTTTCCATGCTTAACATAATGGGAATACATCTCATTCACTTCGGGCAATAGTGTAGACCCAGTAGGTCAATTATCGTGATTTCTCATGAGCAAATCGTTGTTTCGTTCAGCCACAAGGAGAAGAGAAATCAACTTAGAGTACTTCTAGAGATCTTTCTCTTGGTACTGCTGTTGCAGGACCATATGGAGGCATTAAACATTGTAAACGTTTTTTCAAGTATATCATAGTTAGTGATACTATCTCCAAAGAGTTTCAATTTAGAAGTAATTTTGAACATGTCCGAATTGTATTTAGAAACACACTTAAAGCTTTGGAGCCTCAGATGAGTCCAATCATATTGTGTTTGTGGAAGTGTGACCAACTTTAAGTTGTCATAACTTTCCTTTAAGACATTCCACAAAACAAGTGGATCTTTGACTGTGAGATATTTAATTTTCAACCCTTCATCAAGGTGATGGCGCAAGAAAATCAAGGCCTTAGCACAGTCTTGGGTAGATGCTTTATTTTTATCTTTAATGGAGCCTCCAAGACCCATTGTATCTTAACGGATTACAGCATCTAACACCCATAATATATAGTTCTTGCCCGAATTTTTAAGGGCAACGAACTTTCGTTTCATAATATCAGTCATCGTTAAAAGAGGAGAAGAATAATTCCTTAGTTTTCTCAAAGAGCTTCTTGAGACGGTAGAGTCTCGTGCTAATAAACTGAAATAAAATAATAAAGAAAAGAAGAATATTGCAAGGAAAAGAGAGAGGTAATTCTGTTAATTCTTGGATGAATTACAATCAAATAGAATTCCTCTATTTATAGGGAAAAACTAACTTAGCCACCAAGTAACAAACCCTAAAATCCCTCTAAACTATAAACATTCACCTTAAATACAATTATATTTATAACAATAACCTAATACATAATTTTTTTAAGGAGCAATTGTTGCCTTTGAAAGGTCAAGCTTCTAATTTTTATATAAGGACAGATCTCTCTCTCCAGTATCTTTTACATACCTTTTTTAATCCTTTATACCTGAGGTTCAGAAGCTAGGTAAGCAGAAGGGGTGCAACTAAATCGATTTTATCGAAAATTACACTATATATTAAATGTTAAACCATATTAGTTTTTTTTACGTATTTATTTCTTTTATTTTTTAAATTTCTTGTGTAAAAATTTTGTTTCTGCCACTACCGAAATAAATCTTCATAGGGATGATAGTGACGAGAGAAACGGGTCGTTTCTTACCTACTCTTAGCACCTACTACTACTATTATTGTTATTCATTTAAATGGTAGACCACGTTTTATTGCATGTAGAAACCATTTTATATTATTTTATTTTATTTTATATATAATCAATTTTATACAGCATTTTATTTTTTATTTTTATTTTTTCCTCAGTACAGCATTTTATTCATCTGAGGAAAAGAATTACAATTGGTTTGAGATTAGTTATACAGCTAACACTTCCCTATATACCACTCACCGTGCTTTTTTACCTTACCTAACGTATTTTAAAACGCTGCCAAATCATTCGGTACAACCAAATCTATTGACAATATTTGTCAGTTTAATCATTGGAAAATAATATTGTCAACTAATCTATTGACAATATTTCTAATTTGTCACTTTATTTTAGCATTTTAGCAGTCAATTTGACAAAGACTTTCTGATCAGTTATCTCCTAAACTTAATAACCAATATTATATTTGTTTCGTTATTTGCTTGCAATCTTTGTTCAAAATCTGTCCCCAGAAATCAAGTGAAAAGGATGGATAAAGCATGAAGAGCGTGTTGGGCTCACGTCCACTTTTTCCAGAAACTGACATAATTAATAGAAAAAATTTACACAATATAATCGCCCAAATTAATAATCGGTGTATATTTTATATATATATATATATATTAATATATAGCAAATACATAATTAGTGTATATATTTATTTATATTTAGGTAGCGATTCTAATTATTTTTGATCAATCGATCAAATATATTAAAAAGCCGGTACTAATAGTCAAATCACAGTTCTTGCTTAGTTTAAGTCTCCTATTCCATCCTAGTTTGTGTTTGGCAAGAGAAAAGAGTCAATTCCCTTATTATTGTAGAATTTGTGTGCAAAGAGTCAATTGTCTGTTGATCGTGAAAAGTCAAACTTGAAGGAAAACCTTTTTCAAGATGTGCTCCTATGTGAGGAGGGGGGAAATAAAAGTAAGAACCATGCGCATGGATAAAAGAGCACGCTTTGAGGGAAGAGGGGAAGAAAGACTACTATCAATCAAAGAAATGAGAAATCACTCACGCGATATTGCTTTATAGGTATGTATACGCGATGACCAAGGCTCAGACGCTCTACGATGGCTGACTAAGAAGGGCTCTTTGAACGACTCCGATGCTATAGAATCTCTTTCCAGAAGAGGGCTAGTCTAAAGGCCTTGCCTTATGAAAGAAAGGAAGGGCCGGTACGCTTTCCGGCTCAAACGGGCGGGGGCTTTCTAACTGTTCGCCTTTAGTTAGAAGTAGAAGTAGAGGGCTCCCTGAAAGGAGAAGGAAGGCTGGAATGCCAACAGGCGTCTATTATTGAATTCACCCGACCCTCGGGTGTCTCGGTGATACAAACAAAGAAAAGACGATGGTTTTTAACATACCCTTGAACAAAAAGCCAATCCTTACCAAAGGAGGAAATAGAATAATCTACCTTATTTTTTCCTTCTCGTTGATTCCAATAAGACTAGAAACCAAAAACCAGACAAAATAGTAGGTATAAAGTAAATTGTCCAATGTTTCCAAATTAGTCCAACTTCGTACCTTTCCGGCATAAACTCCATCCTAAAAAAATCAGTCAAAGAAGTGTCAAAATAATTTGGTTTAGTAATAATATTATTTTTTGCTAGTTGCTTAGATAAACTTAAATTGTGGTGCAATTCCTTAGTTACATTGGGAAGTCTCTTATTTTCTAGGAACATAAGGGCAGTGGTGGATCCAGCATTGTAAGGTAATGGGTGCTCACTATTAATTAGTGCTAGCAAATGATGGGAGGAATCGAATTGATATGGACGGATTGAATACGTTTTAGATAATACGGAAAAAATTTCTGAACCACTCATATTTAATACGGATAAAACATAGATTGAATGACGAAAAATATAAATATTCATATTTTCTTGAATATTATCATTATTGTCAGGATTCCAAACAACAATATAGGCCGTCAAATTTGGTGGTGGTAAATTGCACTGATTAACTAAATGAATTGAAGAAAGAAAAAACAACAAAGTTAAGAACAAAAGGAAAAACCATATAAAAGGGAGATAAAAAGAAAGTCAAAAGTGCATTACGTAAGAGTCGAACTCCAAATCACTCAGAGTGCATACTTAGAGTCTATTAACCGGTAGTACCCATCAGTCTGTAAGGAGTGCTCACCTAAATATCTATCTATTTCATGCGAAATTGTTTATAAAATTAAATGTTCAATATCATTGACAATGGGTACTCGAGTGCCACAATTTTCTATGTGGATCCGCCCATGCATAAGGGTTAAATTTCTAGTTCCTTTCTTCTAGTTTACTGCTTTTCTTTATTTAATTCATGAAGATGGTGGAAGACTATAGTACAAAAAATGAACTACAGAGATATTTGGTAAGCAAACATTGAACTTTTGAATGCAATTAATACAGCACCTGTATCATCACATTATCACTCAATTGTTTTCTAATTGTTTCAAGTAAATTAAACTTTACATTAACATTATTTAAAGATTTTGTATCAATATCTTACTCAGAAATTCATGAGTTTCGTGACATTTTTCATGGACTAAAACGGGCTAAAAGTGCACGAACAACAATTCTTAAGGCTGCTTAAAATTAAAAATTTTAATTTCAGGACAATTCAGAATATTTTATGTCTCGAAAAATTGAACGATAAATTAAAACTCATAATGCATTGATTAATTCTTAAATCAACCTTTTAAAGTGACTACGTTTCTACACAAAAAAGCCAAAAACACAATAGTTGATACTTAGGACCCGTTTGTCCATACAAAAATTTCTTTTTTTAAAAAAACATATTTTGTCTGTGAAATTTTGCATGTTTTTAAAAGTTTTTGAAAAATAAATTTTTCAAAAATCAAAAAGTAATTTTGACCATTTTTTTCAAAATTCTCAAAAATTTTAAATTTCAAATATAATTTTTCAAACTTAGTTCCAAATACTATGTTTTTTCAAAATTTACCCTATTAAAAAATCTCACTCGTGTAACACAAGAAAAGGAAGAAAAAGTGCAGTTGCAAGATTTCTGTACATATAAAATTATTAGAGTAATATTATCTATCTCTCAATTATTTTATCATTATTTCACCTTTATCAAGGTCAATCTTTCTAGGGTTATAATGATGAGTACGTGAACCTTCTTTTTCTTATACCTAATCTATAAGAAAAGTCAGACCACGTTATTGCATGTGGAGATAATTGTATACTAATTTATATATGGTCAATTCAGTGTTTAGTAAATTAAAGTAAAAATATCAACTTAATTACTAAGACGGAGTGTAAGAATAAATATTAAAATATATATATATTTATTGCTTTTGTGTAAATATTTAATGCAGATAAGTCTTTTCTCTAATTAATTAATTACATCCCATTTGAAAGATATCTAAGGAAAGTTCAGCATCTTGGAAGGTGATATTGCTATTAATCTTCATTTCTGACACTTAAGAAAACTGAGATTTAATTGCTAATAATTATATTGGTTGGTTTGACGTACAACCTATTTATTTTTCGGCAATAAATCAGTAAATATCATGTCACATTAATCATTGCACCTAAGAAATTGAAATGTCTATCCTCTTTTCTAATTTGTCAATTTATTTTAACACCTAAGACTTTCTGATTAATTATCTTCTAAAATAACAAGGACGTTTTAATGAAATTCGTGGCTTAAAGTCCAATTTTAATAAGACGCCTTCTTTCTTTTTTAATTTTTATTTATAGTGTAGTTATCTTACAAAACATAATATTAATATTTACATTGGTTTCTTTTTTTCTGTAATTAATTATCTTACAAAATATAATACGGAGCACTAATATTTACATTGATAAGAAAATTTAAGTTATAAGATATTAGTCACGTATTTACAATGTGTTACCTTGAATCTTATTAAAGAAAATATTATTTACCAATATGAAGATTTAAATAGCTTAATTCAAAGTTCTAAAATATAATTTCTATTATTAGAAAATAGACCGTCTTTCTTTCTACTTTTATAAGGAGTTTATATTTTTTTCTATAAACTTTAATATTGTAAATAAGATAGAAAATTTTATAATTAAAAACAATTTTGGAGCCCCAAAATTTAGGGGCTTAAAGCATGGAGAGCGTGTTTGGCTCACGCCCACTTTTTCCAGAAAGTGACTTAACACTAATAGAAAAATTTACACAATATAGTCGCCCATAATAATAATATGTATAATTTTTGTATATTATTGTATAAATTGATAACTAATGATACTTTTTTATATTTTTAGCTAGTAATTATAATTTTTTTTTTACCAATCGGTCAAATATGTTAAAAGCCCGTACTAATAGGCAATTCTCTATAATTGTAGAATTTTTGTGCAAAAAGCCAGCTTGAAATTGCACTTTCACTTTGTTCATTATAATTGGATATAAAACTTTTATAAGAGTTTTTAATGCCACGTTTTTCGCGCTCTGAATGGTGAGATCGTGTTTAAATATTTAAGGGTCAGAATTAATTATTTTAGATAACATTATTAATTTCTTATTTGCCCCAGTTATTTAATTCATGAATGTTGTGGAAGACTATAGTACAGAAAATGAATTATAAAGATATTTAGTAAACAAATTTGGACTTTTGAATGCAATTAATGCTACACTTGTATCATCACATTATCACTCAATCGTTTTCTAATTGTTTTAAGTAAATTAAACTTTACATCAACATTATTTAAAGGTTTTGTATAATGAGTTCTTATTATCAGTTAGATCATTATCATACTCAGAAAACCAAGAGTTTCGTGACATTTGTCATGGAAATAAACGGGGCGAAATGAACAAACCGGGTTGTTATTTATGGATTAACCAGTACTTATATTTTTTTAAAATTTTAAATTAAAAATCTTAATTTCAAGACAATTCAGAATATTTTATGTCCCGAAAAATTGAACTGGTAAATTGAGATTCACAATGCATCGGCTAATTCCTAAATAGCAGTACTTTTGAGTGGCTACATGTTATCATTACTACACAAAAACGCAGGGGCAGCTCAATAAAATTGGAGGCCTAAAGCCAAAAGTTAGGAAGATTTGAGGAAATAGCATTAGAAATGTGACAACGGTTGGACTAAATAGACACAATTAATTTAGATAACCAAAAAAAATTGTATGAATTAATAAATTTTCTTTCAAGGTTTTAAGTTTTCTTCTAAATATTCCACAATATAACATTGTCTAATATCTTAAAATTTTGAGTTATATTATTTAAATATTCATATCTACTAATAAAACATTTGATAACTAAAACTAATGTAGTGTATTGAAATAAAATGTTAGGTTTTGTTAACTTAAAAAAAACTTACTAATAGAAAATATTTTGAAAGACCTTTGACTCTTCGGAGCCTAAAGCAACTCTAAGAACGAAGCAACGCTATCGATTGAGACTTTATCGGGCTTTCATAAATTAGTCTGGCATTACCCTAAGCCCACCCGTACAAAAGCGCAATAGTTGCAACATTATTGTACTTATAAAATTATTAGTGATTATTTTCTCATTCTTCTAAGGGTAGATTTCTTTTTATCTATTTCTCTATTATTTTTGCCTTTATTTCACCTTTATAAAGGTCAATCTTTCTAGGGATAATAATGATGAGTACGTGGACCTTCTTTTTCTTATACCCTAATGAACCTACAATATATTAATCATTTGAAATGCCGGATCACGTTTTATTGCATGTGGAGATAATTTTATACTAATTTATATATGGTCAAATTAATGCTAAATTGGCTGCATCCTTTTAAGAAGAATAGACTTAAACTTCTTTTTAAGTTCAACGAGCACGGTTAGAAGAGAAGTCTTTAAAAAATTCGATAGGAATCAGAGGAGAAAGATAGAGTCATTGCTGTTCTGACCGCTGTCAAAAAGAAGCCGAGTGACCGAAGCAGCTTTAAGATTTCAATTTAATAGGTTCAATTTTTAAGATTTTAACATTAAATTTATTATACTTGCGACTTCGCGGTGGATGGTGAAAAACATGGTTCGGGTCAAGAATATTGGCTGCATATTGGAAAATGCACTGTTGACACTCAAGTAATACTACTACTAATCTTCGTTTCTAACATTTAAGACTCACTAAATGTGGAATTAATTCTGAAAGATCTCTCTCACATGTCACTGCATGTTAATTAATAGTATTAAATTATTTATATCACCAGTATATTAAAAGCCTCAATTAAATATATTAAATACTAATAATCGAGTACAGAAAAATGTATAAACTTGTTATAACCAAAAAAAAAAATCTTGTTTCACGTTGTTGTAATATGGTCCAAAGTCATCTATTGAGAATTTATGTATGGGTTGACTTATGAAGAGAAACTTTAATCAAATAAATAAGTAGCATGCAGAACATGGACCTAATAATTAATATCACCTGTATATCCACCGCAATTTCGCAATAATTCACATAAACAAATTGAAGGAATCATTTTTCAAGATCTTGCTGAAATGTTTTTAAATATTTTGTACTTTTCGTTTTTTTTTATTTCTTTTCCCTTTTTTGGGTGGGGTGAAGTGTGAACATGATTAACCTGAAATGGTTATTTGGAAGATAGCAGCAGGTTCGTCATATTCAGGTTGGTTGAACAGCTTTTGCAGAAACATAGATTTAGTTCAGTTTATTATCAAAATCATGTTAGTCTGTCTGGTTTTTTTTTTTTTTGTTTGAATCCGCTTAGCGGCAGATCTAGGATTTTAATGTAATGGGTGCTCGATTATTTTTAATTATGGTAAATACATAATATAAGTATAACTGATACGTGATATATATCTGTATAAGACTTGATGGATAGAGTTATATGATACTCTATTCCTGATGAGAGATAATACATATCCCATGAAATTAGTAAACAATTAATACTTTCTTTTAAAAAAAGAAAAAGATAACAAGAATAAAAGGAAATTAGGAAAATCACAAAAGGGAAAATAACGGAAATAAGGGAAGGATCTTCTAATGGTAAATAAAAATGCTTCATCAAGTTTTGATTGTCCGACATAAAGAGGAAAGAGTGACCTTAAACCCTATCTCAAAACCAAAGCATCCAGCCCTAAGTTTTGCTCGTGGGTGTTCATTGTCATTATAGAGCAAATTTTCAAGAATTCATATAAAATATATCAGTCTCAGGCTCTTAAACAATGGGTGCTTCAGCACCCACTCTATTGAACGTGGATCCGCCCATGTTATCCGCCTTTATATATAACGGAGTAGTAATTATAGATAATGGATGGTGCTTGCTTTTAAAGCCAAAACCAATTTCAAATAGGAATAAAACTCGAATCCAATTTCGAATAGGAGTAAAAACCAAAAGAGAATAGAATTAAAGGAATCTTACAAGAATGTCCCAAATAAGTCTCAACTTACTAACCTCTAGCCATTAATCATAAACTTACCAATACTAGCCAAACATATATAAAAATAAAAACCCAAATAAATAAAGTTCTTTTTCTCCAAGAATTACATGCAAAAATCTCCTTCCATATTTTAATCGTGATTAGCAACATTAGATGCAAGATGGAAAGGAAATTTCATGATGAGGTAGCAAATAAGGTGATGAAATATAAAAAATAATATACAAGATTCCAAAAATCTAAGCAAAAATGAATATTTTTCAATGGGTATGTTGAAATTCATTGAAACCATATAGATGAGTCAATATACAAAATTTGAGGAAGATTGGAGGTGATTTGGACTGATTTGGTATCAAAATTCATAGTTAAAATCGAGTTCAAAAAATTCTTCAGCGACACATGTATCTCACATACGGGTATACATAGATATACGTGTGATACACATTTGATACTATTATGATATATATGTGATAAACAAATGATACATAGTGTGATAGACATATCATTTTTTTCATGTTCATCTTCTAGTTTGAATTTTCAGTTCAAACCACCTCAAAACTACACCAAATCATCCCAAAAATGAGAGTCAAGCTCCTTAAGATGTACCCAATCTATTCTAATAAAATCCACTCAAAAGAAAGCAAAAAATTAATATTTTTGGCTACGAAATAGCTAATTGTGTAATATTAATAATATTTTATGAATTAGCCTATTTTTATAATAAACTACTTATAAATGAATATAGCTGATAGTTTTTCTGAAATTAAGATCATTGGGTCTTTGACCGAACAACATGAGCATGGCCAAACAACCTTTTTATTGAAATGTGACCTGAGTATCAACGTGACATACTAATTATTTATTGAACAAAGTTTTCAAGATAAAATCAAAAGTAAAATATCAGATAGTCACCTAAAAATTAGTCCTATGCCTACCCCCTCCCCCCCCCCTCAACCAACAAGGTGGCGTTGAATTTTTCTTAATAAAAAAATAGTCCTATGAGAATGTAGACCCTCATATATGTCCGTCTTTTGGCATTTAAATGCTCTTCTAACCCATGCATACTAAGTCTACGAGTCGCCGGCTCATTCTTTTACTGGCATGCAGTCAGAATTCCCCTACAGTAAAATGCTTCGTCTTATAAAAAAAATTATGACGTTTATGAGAAAATAAAAAATTATTATTGACGCTAATGATATGGTAAACAAACCATATGCATGCTAGCCCAACTTTAAAATTTATAACATTATTTAATACCATGCATCCAAAGGTAATTTTAAATGGCCGTTGAGGCTTTATTGATAGTATAGATAAAAAATGATTTAGGAATATATGTCAAATTTTAAAATTTTATGGTTACAAAATATTAAAAGTGGTGTTTAGGAGAGCAATTATGCTGAAGTTTAAGACAATTTATTGAATTATTAATTAATTTATTTATAAATTCTAACAAAAGAAATCCACTTTTAATTCATAAAGTTGAGTGGATTATACAAATTTAAAATTCAAAACCTCGGATTATTCTAGCAATCTTATTAATCCCTGACTTAATTCAAGCATTATTCGAATATTTGATTTTTATAATTTTTTTTCCACTTGTAAAGCACTTTCATACAAATAATTTTTTTTTTTGGCAAACCATGAGAAATAGGGAAAATATTTATTCGCCGTTAAATGAGATGCAGCCAATCATGAGAAATAGGGAAAATATTTATTACGTTATTTGGTTTAGAACATTAAGTTAATCTTTAGTCAATTCCGGTTTTAGGAGTGAAATTCTAGCACTTTCACGAATTACTATAAACTACATGAAAGGTTCTAGTATGTAAAAATTTACCCTTATTCCGGTATTTACATCAAGCAAATAGATGCATAAAATTTATGTTAAATATCAGTTATCTATTACTTAATCATAATTAGATGATATGCATTTATACTTTAATTTGTGATTCTCATGGTTAAATTATTTAATTTGATACAAACATTCGATGCAGGTAAGTATTTATCGTTCTAGTATATGTTAAAAGTTTAGGGATAAACGAGACCAAATACAATATGAGTTTTTTTACAGTCTTTATGGACAAAAATTTACCGGAGTTGTAAGGATTTTCCTTTTTTTGTTGTCATTTCCTTGTATCCCACAAACCAAAATTAAATCCAATCTTTTGTCAATGATAATAAAAGAACTAAATGCAAAGCATTAAAAGAAAAAAGAAAAGAACCGCATACGATAAGTGGTAGCGGTAGTGCCGAAGCTAGAAATTTCGTGTCAGGTGTTCAAAATTTAATATATTCATATAAAAAATAATTTTAGACCTATAAACACAATATAAATAGTTATTATACACAGTATAATTTTTAAAGGATGTCCGGTTGACCACCTTTCAATATATGTGGGTACGCTACTAATAAGTGGAGGTAAACGACAATAATTGATTTTTAGCAATATAAGGTGGCAGTGGCGAAGCCACCTTATCCAAAGGCCCTTCGTCTGAAAAATTATATTATGTAGTTCAGTAATTTTTATTTTATAAGTATATATTATTATATGTTGAATTTCTTTGATTTTTATATGTATTTATTTTTTATATTTTAATAATTTTTAGTGAAAATTCTAGCTTCACCACTAATAGTAGACATTTAAATGACATTTCCCTTAGACATAAGATTCCATTTCTCTTCTAAAATGGTCCTTATATTTTATAGTAACGTATTCGTTCCAAATTTGAATACATCTATGACTCCAGATACTTCCAAATTAGAAATTGCCACGAAATTACTCCTTTTTATTTTGTTTCTTTTTTTCGCTGGGAAATTTGGTACTTATCTTGCAACAACACAACGCAGACCACAACTTCAAAACTTGGTACATCCAATTTGACTGTCACTTTTCAATTTAGAACGATTAGCATTAGTTTACAAACACATTGTTACTGCTTTTATGTGGAATTATTGTAGAGGTAAAAAAGTTGTTTCCGATAGACGCTCGGATAAAAAAAAATATAGTCACATTATAGTTAGGAAAGAAATTCACTAGCGAGGTAAAAAGTAAAGAGCATAGGATAATATTGCGTTTCTAGTTCTTACATTGTTATTATTATTTTTCTGACAATTGTTGTAGGTATTTGTTTGTTTTTATTCATCCTCTCGAGCCGAGGGTCTTTCGGAAATATCCTCTCTACCTATTAAGAATAGGGGTAAAGTCTGAATACATATTATTCTTTTCAGACTCTATTTGTGAAATTTTATTGAATTTTTTTTTTTTTTTTTGTTGTTGTTGTGTTATTGTTGTATTATAAGATAATATTGCATTGAAGAAATAATAAGTAAAGTTTTTTATTCACAAAAAGTAATGGAAAAAATTAACTTTTCTCTAAACAACAATCCTTTGTTTTTTTTCAAGAACCGAAATATTGTTCTAATGTAAAGGCTGCTACAAGACAAAATAAGTGTGTATCACATGTTTGGTAAGTTAAATCTACGGATTGCGCCACGCAGAATGTTTTCACCAATTTGTTATTATAAACTAAACCTATTCTAGAAAGAAAAATAAAAAAAACTTAACCTATGTATATATTATATGGGAATCAAAAAAAAAAATTACCATATTATTTGGCAAATTTCTAAACATTTTTATATTTTTATTTTTATTTTTAATAATTTGAAAATTTATATCAAAATTTACATTTCTTATAATAGTTTTAGTCAATTCAATTCTCCGAAAAAAGTTCACATAAATAAAAACGGACAGAGTATTAATTTTGTCTACTTCAGAAAATGTTAAGTTGTTCCCACGGGCCTCCGTGCCCTTAATGCCCCCACCCCCCACCGCCACCCCCTACATAAAAAAGGAAAACACAAAATCACCACCCACTAAAAAATGATAAAGAAAATAAATAATTCCAAATAAGATTCTTTTATTCATTCATTCTTGTAACATCTTATATAAATACATGTGGTAACGCCTAGCTGGTAGGCTAGCTATATATTTCAAAATCTTCATCAGGGAAACAACGTAAGATAAGAGAAGAACAACAGGAGTGATTTGCAAAGGAAAAAGGGAAGAGAAGATTTTAGTTTTCATTTGGCTATGGCTACAAAAGGGTTGTTGATTTATCTGTTAGCAGGTTTTTCTGTGGCGGTTCTATCAGTTTTCTTTGTCCAGAACTTCCAAGATGGAAATTTTACACCAAAATTTTATCAAAGTTCTAATCTTTTGCAACGACCCATTGGATCTGAAGAAAAAGTTTGGCCGGTAATTATTGTCTCTTGTTATAATCTTCTATATTATATATGCCTGTTTCCACTGGAAATCCATTGGGTTTGTTGTTGTTGTTTCTTGTTACGAACATATGGTATATACAAAAAAAGAAGGTAAACCATGCAGCTTTACCTGTATTTTTGTAAGAGTCTGTTTTTACGGCTCGAACTCGTGACCTTCTCGTCACCTAGCAACAACTTTACCCATCCCTCCACATATGGTATATACATGTGGAGCAAAAAAAGTGTCTTGAGTTTACCTTAAATGATTTTTGGTTTTTATGGTTTTTTTTTTTTTCATTTTTATTCTTGATGCAGGAATTGAAATTTAGTTGGAGAATTGTTGTGGCAACAATAATAGGATTTTTGGGATCAGCTTGTGGTACTGTAGGAGGTGTTGGTGGAGGAGGCATTTTTGTTCCTATGCTTACTTTGCTTCTTGGATTTGATACAAAATCTGCTGCTGCTCTTTCCAAATGTAAGCATTCTTTCTTTGCATTTCATATATAGCTAATTAAGAGATTAATAGCGTTACAACTCCTAAATAAAGAGTTATTCGGTATCTGTATTGGTGATGTATAGCAGTATTCAATAGAATAGTTGAGAATTGTTGAAGAAAAGTCCTGGAGCAACAGTAAAGTTGTCTCTGTCTGACGCATAGGTCACGGTTCGAGCCGTGAAAGTAGCCAATAATACTTTCACTAGGTAGGCTGTCTACATCACACCCCATCACACCCCGGGGTGGGGCAATTCCTGGAAGTTGTGTAAACGTGAGATACCTCGTACACCGAGCCTTTTTATATTTGAGAATTGTGTAAGCTTTACAAAATAAAAAACAAGTGACTTGGATGAGTAAAAGGTCAGGAAAAGATATGGCTGTAAGTGGGGTAGATCTGAATTATTTGTATTTTCTTTTGTGGACACTTTTCATTCTGTTGAAAAGTTGATTTGCTTTTTTACAGGTATGATAATGGGGGCATCAGCATCATCAGTGTGGTACAATTTGAGGGTACCACATCCATGCAGAGAAGTACCAATACTTGATTATGATTTGGCTCTATTATTTCAGCCTATGCTCATGTTTGGCATCACACTTGGTGTTTCTCTAAGTGTTGTCTTCCCTTATTGGCTCATCACTGTCCTCATCATCATCCTCTTTATGGGTAATTTTCGCGAAATTTAAATTTGATATACTGACATATCATCTTAAAGATAATTATATGCAACCGTCCATAGGTGTAGATTAGTAATTTGGCAAATAAGACAGTATACCTGTTGTAACGTGTTAAAATACAGTACTAGTATATATAAGTTATCATCCTTGTTTTCTAATGCAGGATTTGGATTTGTGTTGTTAATTAATCTATTGGTTTTTGTTAATCTGACACATTGCTTAAAACTACACTAATTGTATTTTATTGTTTGGTAATAGGGACTTCATCAAGATCATTTTTTAAAGCAATTGAGATGTGGAAAGAAGAAACTATTCTCAAGGTTAGCTCTACTAATCCAATTACTTACAAGGGGCTTTTGCTTTCAGATGTACTTAACATATATAAATTACTTAAACAATATCAATGAGATTAAGAATGTATTAGTACTAATTTTTTGTAACAGTCAAATAGTTACATTTGATAGTAACTAATTTTTCATCTGTGTTATTTGTATGGAACTTGCAGAAATCAATGGAAGAAGTTCCAGTTAATTCACGTGGTGAACGTATGTCGTTCAAGAACTGAATACTTCTCTAATTGGTTTTTTACTGAGTAGAAGTAACTACTGATTTGATCCTTGTTTAAATTAGGCTAATATTTGTTAGCTTTACTTGCTTTCTTTCAGTTGTTGTTATTGATACAATGTATGAGCCACTGGTACCTAGGGAGGAGAAAACACCTCTAGTAAGTTAATTTACTACATCATATGGAGAATTTTCTGTTTTTCGCTCCCATTTCTAAGCTTATTTTATTGATTTTAATTGTCTAATTCTGATATCTGACAGGAAATTTTTAGGTTTAACCTTAATTTGAAGAGAATTATGGTTCTCTTTCTCGTATGGTTCATATTTCTGCTTCTTCAAGTGTTCAAGGCAAGTGAACCCTCTATCTTCTAATTTGAATATACTTGTTTCTTCTATAAACATATTTACTAGATTTAAACGTGCTAAAAATTAACTTGTCGATGAAATGCCCGTTGGTGTGCACCTAAACTTAACTATTTTTAACCTGTTTACAGAACAATTTAGTGGCTTGTACTCCATTGTACTGGGTGCTCAACTTACTACAGGTACATAAATATTGGCAGCGAGGTCATTCTGCCACTTACAATACCCTGTCGCATATTTAAGTCGTTTATATAATATTATTTGTATATGGTGAGGTTGAGTCTTATAGAATGCATTTGTGTTTTCAGTTCCCAGTAGCATTTGCAGTGTTTGGGTATGAATGTGTGAAACTGTACAAGGAAAGCAAGAAGAGGAGACTAGAAGGGAATACAGAGTCAATATGTGAGGCTGACATTCAATGGACTGCCACAAACCTTATCTTCTGTGCCCTTTGTGGCGTATTGGGAGGCACTGTTGGAGGACTGCTTGGATCTGGTGGTGGATTCATTCTTGGTCCTCTTCTTCTTGAGATTGGAGTTATCCCTCAGGTATGGCTGTTGTCGTTACCTCATTTATTAATTTGTTGATTGCGATATCCGACTTTGGACAGTGAAGATTCATATAGCCGATTTCAGCTTACTTGGCACTGTGTCGTAGTATTAGTAGTAGTTGTTGAATTAGGATGTACATTTTACAGATTTTGTGTAAATATGATATGGTAGAGTGGCAGAGTTTTGCAAAGAAGTCAACACTAGATATGAACATACTCTGTTAATTATTGCACATGATGTATGCTAATTACCAAGATTCTAAAACAAGATGTACATCTTTATGGGACTGCCTTATTCTCACTTTTTAAATACATCTTGTTGGAAGGCCTTTACTCTCACTTTGGGATGGTCTTTAATTTTTGACCCCACTTTCGTCATGGATAGAACTTCAAAGTCAAAATTTAAAAATGTCGCCCATAAAGTTCTACTCGTGACGCAAGTGAGGACTAAATTCAAGACCATCCACTTTGAGGTCTTTTTGTGTACTTCACCCTATTGCAAAAGGATCCATTTTCAAAAAGAATTTAAGTTACATATACTGACATCATAAAGATTTTTTACACTATTAATGTAGTACAAACTATCGTAACATGTAATTTACTATTTTTTCCAGGTAATCAATCAATACTAACTATAAAGGATTATTTGTAACTGCATAGAGCTTAATCCAAAATAACAAATTCTATGGTACTATAGGTTTCTACTATATGAGTGGCTAGAAAATTGTGCTATTATGGTTTTATGAAGATGTCTTTGTGGAAATATCTAAGGAATATTACAGAGAAAGATAGCTGTTTCAATCAATTGGGAAATTGACAAAAAGGACATTGTTTTTTACTTCTACAGGTAGCTAGTGCGACAGCAACATTTGTGATGATGTTCTCATCATCTTTATCAGTGGTGGAGTTTTATCTCCTCAAGAGATTCCCAATGCCTTATGGTATATTCTTAGTCTCAATAAGTTTCTCAAAATTTTCACTCAAGTCTTGTACATTATTTGCAACATTATCTTCAGGACTAACTAAACTCATATTGCAGCTCTATACCTCATGAGTGTATCTATTCTTGCTGGCTTTTGGGGACAATGCTTCATTAGAAAACTTATCGCAATCTTAAAGAGAGCATCACTCATTGTATTCATACTCTCTGGTGTCATTTTCGCCAGCGCTCTCACAATGGGTAAGTCAATAAACAATTCTTGAATTTCATATCGCCATAAAATAAAATATTGTAAAGTTGTCTTGGAGCCTTAGAGCAACAGTAAAGTTGTCTTAGGTTACGAGTTCGAACCGTGGAATCAGCCATTGATGCTTGCGTGAGGGTAGGCACCCTCTCGGGGTGCGGCCCTTCACCGGACTCTGCGTGAATGCGGGATACTTCGTGCACCGGGCTGCACTTTTTTTATATCGCCATAAAATATTGAATTATGCGACCATCATATTTAAAAACTTAAGCAGTTACAGAGAGCATACGTTTAATATCTATCATATTAATTATGTCTCGAGTCTGGACATAAAATTAAGAAGCAAGAAAATGATTGATTTTTTCTCGATTTATGCAATGGTTACAGGGGTGATAGGGATAGAGAAGAGCATCAGTATGATACAAAACCATGAGTTCATGGGGTTCTTGGATTTCTGCAGCAGTCAATAATTTGTGTATTTCCAACTAGCAAATTATTGGTGGACAAGAATGGGACAGTTCAGTAAAGACTATAAAATATACATGTAAAGAGCAGCTGCAGCAGCAGAAAGATGGGTGAACAATACATAATTGGACCAACCATTTGAAGAAGTCATTTTACTATAAGATAAAAGTATAGAATGTCATTTGAAAATGTGGTAATTTGCCTGAGTGTTAGCTAGCGCTAACGCCAGCATCCTCCACCATTTTTTCCACTTGCTTTTAGTCAGTTATACAGTAAAATGTTTTGTGTCAGTGTGGCTATAATGTCCGTGAGTTAGCTAGCGCTAACGCCGGCCAATACCACCTCTATTTCCCATTTTTTTGTTCTAAAATCTTGTGCTTGCTCTATAGTTGTATCTGAGGGTTAGCTAGCGCTGACACCAGAATTATTTCTATGGTTTGTGAGTGTTAGCTAGCGCTAACACCAGCATTATTTGGTTAATTCTTGTGCATGTTAATGGTTCTGTTCGAGGGTTAGCTAGCGCTAACACCAACAGTCCCAACACCAATACCCTTTGTATTTCCTGATGTTATAGTGGTCACTTCACTTGTTTTGCAATGAAGTTTGTGATTCTTTCTAATTTTACCGTACAATAGACTTAATATGGTCCGACCCTTGTTCAGATTTCGCGCATAGTAACAGTTTACTGCACTAGGCTGCTCTTGTTCCTTAAAATCAAAAATATTTCTGTACCCGAAGCAGCAGAAAAATCCTAAAAATAAATTCCAAGTTCCTATGTAATGAGAAATAAGGTAATTTCTTTGTACTGACTATAGCAGTCTGTCTATTTCAGAATGTTTCAAAGTGTTTAATATATTCGATTTTTTATTCTGTACCACTCTCACAAGAAAGTTCAAATCATTTAGATTCTAGCATTTGATAGATTATCCAATCTCGAGCAATCTTAGTTATTGGTGGGAGTTTAGTTCGTTAGCAGATATTTGTTTAATCTTCAGATAGTGACTGACATTTTTTAGCTATGCATTACACACCTCATGTAAATCTAGCTTTCAACAACGTAGAATACATAAAATTTAACGTGATTTCATTTATTATCAAACTTACTCTTTAACTGATGCAGAGTATTTAACTACTATTTCTTTTTAAACTACAGTTTGTCTAGTGGATAAGTCAACTTGATATTTCAAATTTTATGTTCATTCAAATATCTCATCACCAACTCCGAATGTCTGAATATACTTACATTGTTGCTTCTAAGCCTAAATAGAGGAAGGTTATGGCAGTTGGCAACTAACTCAAATTAATCAATTTCGATAAATCCTCAAAAATCAATATTTTTTTTTTTAACAAATTATCTCACTGCATTATACCACCGTACACTATTATCCCACCTTCAGAATGAGCATGATAACACACTAATACCACTGGATAGTGTTCTAACAGTGTACAGATTTTAATGCAGTTTGACTGATTTTCATAAATATCAGAATTGGACTATAAACATAGTCCGGTGCAAAAGGCATTCTGCCTTTACATAAGATTCGAAGAAGCACCACACTCGAATTATATGAATTTAAATAAAATAACATGCTTGTTGAATTCAAACATCTCATCACCGTGTAAAATTGTATAGATGAAATATTCAAAGAGGAGCCCATAAGGATCTTGTTGTTGAAGTCAGAGATTTGATTAAATCATAGGTTCTGAAATAGAATATCTTAATGTTTGTTCAATATCACAAATATTAAACTAAATAGGATTAGTAGGTGTGCTTAGTCGTGTGGCCAAGGGTAATCCCAAGAAAACAAGAATTAAAAGACGGTGTTTGTATTCTCCCTCTTCTATTTATCACTATTATTAGTCAAAATACACAAAGACCCTATTGAACTTGTCCAAAAAACATATTTGAACACTTTAAGTAAATTGGTGTTCTTTTACTCCCCTAAGCAGATTGCAAATGATTTTTGTTCCACCATCCATGACCCCAGACCAGTTAAAGACTAACGAGTGTGAGCTACGCTCTTTCTAGTGATGCCACGTCAATAATGAACTCAAACCCTTTTAATGATCCGGTCCATTACTTAAAAACTCACTCGATTAAAATATCCGACCCGCTATCTTTTATTATTTACCCTAGACTGAATTACCCGACCTCATTTCTCTCTAAACTAAACGAGCAAAGGGCTAATGAAGTCAAAACCTAGTGTCGATTTTCTCCCAAATCTCGTCGATTAGAATGTAGATACTGAAGATCGTTGGCTTCTCTTGTAGGTTCTTCTTGTTTTCTTCAATCTCTTGTCGATTTTGAAGTGTAAAAAAATATTTATGGATATTTTTCTTGTTTACTGATTTCAGTTCGAAGAAATGGCTGTTAAGCTCGTTAAACTGCGGATGTTCCATGGAGGTCAGTTACAACAATATCCTATCAACTATGAAGGAGGTATTATGACAGAGTACTTTGATATTGATGTTGACAGATTTTCGTATTTTGAGTTTGTAGACTATGTGAATGAAAATAGGTATAATTGTAAAACATGTGACATTTATGTGAGACCACCTAATTCTAGCACTTTGGCAAAAATTTAACTGATAGGGATATTATGGGTATTGTGCCTCTATTAAAAAAAAGAGAGATATATTTGAAGTATATGTGTCCCATTCTGTTGATAAAGCATTAGTGGTCCCTCCAGCTATTGAATATGTAAGCCATGTGCGTGAGGAATCTAGTGTGTCTTTTAATAAAGGGATAAATCAAAGTGTTGGACAGTGAAGATGTACAGTTTGAAGAACCACAAAATAGTATCCCTGCTGCTGATAATGTGCCTGGTGGGGATGAGGATGGTCCTTCTAATCTTGATGATACTCCATTCGTTGAAACTGATGTAGAAAGCAGTGACCATAGTACAGATTCAGAAACAAAAGAGTTGTTTGAGGAAGGGGAAGAAGAATATGGTAGTGATGTTGATGAGGAGTATAGGAATTTAAGAGAAGAGAGAAAAAGGGTGCATAGAAGGAACAGAAAAGAGAAAGAGGCTCAAACTAAGCATGCCAAGTTTGGTAAAAAGGGTCAAGATGTAGGATATGGAGAGTATACAGCTAGGAAGAAGACATCTTTAGAGGGTAAGATTACTAGAGATGAGCCATACTATCCCTCAGATGAAGCTGTTAGTTTTGAAACAGATCCTGATGAAACTGCTTATGATGAAGGTGAAGGTGAAGTCCAACAACCAATAAGAACAAGAAGAAAGCAGCAAAATAGGTTTATCATTGATCCTAGTTGTAAGTTAATTGTTTGGGAAAGTGAATTTTCTTTTGAGTGTTAGTTAGTTTAGAGAATCACTTACTAAGTATGCAGTTGATGAACATGTAGAGTCAGATAAGTATGTTAATAAACCAACAAGGATGAGGTTAAAGTGTTGTGCTGGCTGTCTATGGCTCTTGTTTGCTATTTATGATTCTAGGACAAAAGATTTTGTGGTGAAGAAGTATAATCCACTTCACAAGTGCAGTGGTACTACTAAGAACAAACTGAATAAGTTCTTAATCAAATATTAGAATCTTTAAGTTTCAGGAGTTAGTTCAAAAGGAGTTAGAAGCGTATATTGGAAGGACTGTTGCAAGGAAAATCAAGAATATTGTGTTAACATAAATTATGGGAGACCATATTAAGGAGTTTAGCAAAATTCTGGACTAATTCAGGCAGCACATGTGTAGTGAGACTTAGTGAAGAAATACATGAAGATAGAAGGAAAATATTTGTAGCATTTTATCTGCTTTGATGCATTGAAGAAGGTCTTCCTTGATGGTTGTAGGAGGTGTATCGGGTGTGATGGTTGTTTTTCGAAAGGTGTATGTAAAAGGCAATTACTTGTAGCTATTTATAAGGATGGAAATAATTAGATATTGCCATTAGCTTGGGCAGTAGTTGAAGTTGAAAACACATTTAATTGGAGATGGTTTGTAAACCTTTTAAAGAATGATCTTGAGCTTGGAGATGGGATAGAATTGACTGTTATACAGACATGCAGAAGGTGACTTATATTCTGGTAAATGTGTTGTTCATAGCTGTTAATCTGTTTATTCTTTTAACTATTTATATTTTAACTATTTGTCTTTTATATGTTGTAGGGACTTGACAAAACAATCAATGAGATCCTACCACAGGTAGAACATAAGATATGTGCCAGGCACATCCTAGCAAACTGGTCAAAAAAATGGAGAGGCATTGAGAGAAGGAACTATTTTTGGAGATGTGCTAGATCAACTTATGAAAAAGAGTTAAAGAAAAATCTTGATCACATGAAAAAACTAGGAGTTAAAATAGTTGAGAACCTGCTATACTATAATAAAGAGAGGTGGTGCAAGGTGTATTTCAAGTATTTCAGCAATTGTGACAGTGTTGACAATAATATGGCTGAAACTTCCAATTCTTGGATATTGGGATCAAGGCGCAAGACAATCATCACACTGCTTGAAGAGATTAGGGTGAAGATGGTGATAAGAATAGCACAAACGAGGGATTTATATGATACTTGGATCAATGACATTTCTCTAATGGCACTGAAGGTGTTGCAGGAGAGCACAACAAAATCAATAAAATATGTGATGCACTGGGATGGTCAATATGGTTATGAAGTAAAGGAAGGACACACCAGTAAGCATATAGTTAATTTGAACATGCTAACCTGCACTTGTAGAGCTTGGATGCTAAAGGGTATACCATATGCTCATGTTATAGCTGCTATCCATTTCAGGAAATTGGAGCCAGTTAACTACATTGCACATTGGTACTATATGGAGACTTATATGAAAACCTATTGTCACTTCCTTCAGCCTGTACAGAATATGAAGATGTAGCACAATCACAAAACCCTTCAATTATACCACCAAAAGTAAGTGTAATGCCTGGCGGGCCCAAGAAAGTGAGAAGGAAGGAACCAATTGAAAATAAAACAGGAAATTTTTCTAAAAGAGGTACCCAGATGACCTGTAGCAACTGCCATGCTAAAGGCCAATACAAGAAATTGTCACAAGGCTACACAAGGTACTGTAAGATCAACTGGTGGTGCAAAGTCATCAAGTGCTTATTCTTCATCAACACCTTCAATTCAAAGCGTACCAAGAAGAGGAAGAGGAAGACCAAGAGGTTCAACAAAACAAGTAATTACTCTGAAGTTACTTCTATATACTGCATATTTGTAGGTCTGTTTTATGTTTAACCTCTTAATAATTTATACTTTTTATAGGATATTGCTACTAGTATAGGAAGAGGGACACCTTATAAAAGGCCAAGAATAGCTGGTATGAAAATTCTACAAATAGAAAGTGGATCTTCCATCTATAATGTAAGCATATAATGTCAACTGTGACTATGAACTCATTTTGATTAAACTTGGATGTAAACTAACTAAGTTTGTTTCTGTGAATATAGCCTGGAATGTCAGTTGTGCCTATGAACTCTGTAGTAGTGACTAGAGATATTGGACACAAACCAAGAACATGGGTGAAATGGAAAGCTAAAGAAGCTATCACCTCAAGGAATCTTCAACATATTCAAGCTAAGAAAAGAATTGAGACAAGGTCAAAGTCATCTGAAATAGTTCGTTTGAGCCAAACTAGTTCATCAGCACCACAACCAACTGCCCAGTAGATATTAGAACTTCAGTGCTTTTGTTTGCCTTTTGGCAGTTGGTATATGTAAAGACAATATGAATTTCTGTTTTGGTATGTAATTATATTCAGCAATGACTGAAAGTTTCTAAGTCCATGATATTATGTACAACAATGATTGTTGATTTGTAGGTCTACTACTGGAAATGCTATGCAGCAATGACTGCAATTTTGTTAAGTCAGTTTCTGTATTTTTATATTTATGTCTATTTTTCTGCAATATGCAGCAGTTATTATAGATTTGTAAGTCTGTTTACTGGAAATGATATGCAGCAATGACTGTAATTTTGTTAAGTCTGTTTTTCTGTTTAAGTCTGCTGCAAAGTTGTTAATCTGTTTTCTGCATAAATATGCTGCTAATATACACAGTGACTGCAAAGTTATTGATCCGTTTTTCAGCATAATTATACTGCTCTATGCAGCAGTGACTGCAGATTTCTAAGTCAATATAAAGCCTGCATTTGTAACAGACATATTATCAATTTTCACAAAACAAACTATATCAACAAGGTGCATTACATTACAACAAAAGTTACACCAATGTTTTACAAAATATGCTGCAATTTTGTTAAGCAACACTAAAGATACTGCTGCCACAACAGATCCTAAGGTAACTTCATTGAATGATTCTTCACATATACTAGATGAAACCAATAGCTTATAGCTATAATGCATCCACACAACACAAAAAATCAAAGTACTTTTTCCCTAATCTTGGACTTAACTAAACTGACCGTCCACTTCTTCTACCTTCCTTCCATCTTCTCAATCTCTCCCTCCAACTTCTCTAATTGCATCTCTATCTTTTTTCCACTTTTTTTTTCCTAGGCTTCTCAACACTTTCATGCACTTCTAATGCACTTTCAAGTTCACCAATTCTCTCCTCTAGTTTAGGAATAATAAATTTCGATCTTGGATCAATTTATGTATCTCTCCAACGCCAAAAATCACAAGATCTTGGACCCTACAATGATGAAACACAAGGAATAAATTAAAAACTTCAACTAATTTACAAAAATTAAACTTACCCCATAGTATGGACACACTCAATATCTTCTACCGGGGTTTTGAGGGGTCCAAGTAGATATTATCGGCAGCACATAACCATGGTTGCAGCGCACTTCTTCATTCAACCTAGGATCATCATCTTCCATGCAAAGCCTAGCCAAGTTAGTTGACCGCATTGTCGACTATGCCCTAAAATCAGATGATCCCCTCAAATAAGAAGAAAGTCGAAATATTCAATAAGCCCTAAAATCATATGAACCAAAAGATTATAAAAAAGAATAAGGATTTGATTCAGATAAAAGGATTTGAAATTGTAGGTCTTGGCTAGAATTTGTGAGTAATTGAAGGGGAGGAGATTTAGGGTTCTTGAAGAAGAGAAGGAGAACTGGATTAGATAATTGGAAATTTTATCGTTGGGTCTCCTTATAAAGTAAAGAGTCTCTTTTACCGATGGGTCTCTTTATTTTATAAAGATTTTTTTAAAATTTATTTTATCCGTTAATTTTAGTATAAAACGCGCTCACGAATCAAATGTTTCAATGCGCTGGGTCTGGGGTCATAGAGGGTGGAACAAAATTCACTTGCAATTTGTTTAGGGGAGTAAAAGAACACCCGTTTAGTTAAAGTGTTCAAACCTATTTTTTTTGGATAAATTTAATAGGGTCTTTATGGATTTTGCCATATTATTATTAGTATTCTAGTATTATCTTATTCATCAGTTTTATTATTACTTTAGTTCTCTTTACTAAATTTTGTTGGCAATATCTTTTTTTTCTTTTTTTTTCAATATTTTTGTTATAGCTTTTTTACTTTTGTATTTTCAAACATGTCTAAAAAAAAAAATTTTTGAACTGAGGGTCTATTAAAAAATAGTATTTCTACCTTATACAAAGTAGGGATAAGATCTCATACGCCCATATCCTCCCCAGATTCCACATGTGAAATCACACGATATGTTGTTGTAACTCTAATAGAAGGGTTTTTCTCTTCTTCTTTTTTTCTTTTTTTTATGGCAAAAGGGACGATAATTGCTTTGTCCTTTGATAACAACTTGTGTAACATGCTGCATCACATGTACTGTTCGTCATCTCTTATCTCATTTGGGACAACTCATTTGATTTGGAACAATTGGAGATTGATGTGTTTATACGCTACTCAGCTGCTACTTTGTTTATTTTTCTAATCTTTGAGGGGGTGTAAATGATTTTCGGTTAAAATTATTAATATTTTGATACTTATCTTTTATTTATCTTAAATGCGGGTAACGCATGAATATAGGTAAGGAGAAATAGGAAAACGAGAGAACAAGTTTGAATAAGTTTGTTTACCCTTGAAAACGAATAACAATTAAATTTATACGCGGTTTTAAGAATATGTGGATTAATTCAATACAAGTGATCAATGACGTTAGATTAAGCAAATAAAAGACGTAATGAATGGTCAAACCAATGATGAGAGTGAGTCCGAGCTCGATTAACGGCTTCCCGAGGAACCTGTCTTCCGTTCCGAGCTTGTACTTATAAAGAACTTATGAACAAAAATAAGAACTTTGAATAACTTTTAGAAACAGAGAGAATAGAAGCATATTGCCTTGGTATGCATGTTACAGTGTGTCTAATGAATAATAAGTTTCCCCTTTATATAGTAGGGAGTTTTACCCTAGGTATAATTCTAAGAAAGGTAAAAATCTTCTTTTTCGCTAATTACTGATTTTCTGCCAATACGGGGCGAGATTGGCATCGTGATATCCGATTGGAAACGGATATCACGGTCATTTGTTAGTCGTATGCGATTGTTTTGTAATGTTCTTCGAAGTTTTGGGACTCGAACCGGACCCGGAGGACGTGGTCCCGATGGCTCCGAGGGCAGGTGTTTTGCTTGGGCCCTGATATGATAGGTTCCTTGGTCTGATTTCGATTCCTTATCTTAACGTCCCTACTCTGTTTGCCTCCCCGAAAAATCGGGGTGCTCACTAGGCTCGTTTTACCCGTATACAGATAGTCCGCTTGTTTCTTAGAGAGTAGGCTTGCCGAAACGATGGGAAACGACATATGTTCTCCGGTTTCTGCCTTTGTATGTTATGACGAGGGAGCCGAAACGTCCATCAGTCACGTCGTTCTGACTTGGAACATGTGTCGCTCATCAGCTGGTTGCCCCCGAATGCGAAGCGTTGCCTGTTTCCTATAAAATCCTCCATCCTTTGTTCTTTTTCTACCTTTTGACCAAGCTATTACCTTCGTGCTTTCCGGCTATAACGTTATCTAAACTTTCATATCTTCATCCTAGTTCTTCAATTTTCATATTGATTTGCAGGTTTTTACCCAAATTTTCTTCAGATCTTCAAACTCTGTTCTTCATCTTCAAAACCAGTTTTTCCCAAACTTTGCATTCTTTCTTCAAACTTTAAAAACCTCCCCCAGATAACAATGGCCAAAACATCGAAATCTGTTCTTCAACAAGTTGCTTCTTCATCTTCTCAACCGGTCGCCGGTACTGAGGCGATTGCCCCTGAGGTAGTTGCCCTCAAAATGGCTTCTCCTGAGGTGGCTGCTAACGAACCGGCCCATGAGCCTCCCTTGAAAGTGTTAATTCCCAGGGGCTGCTCAATTGCAGACGCCTTTAAGGTCGAGAAGCCTCACGGAAATAGGATAGGGGTGAAGGAGCATCAAGGTACATATGCTCCGTGATTGAGGACGTTCTTCCCATGGTCCGAAAGGACTGCAATTGGGAAGGCAAATACATAGTATTCCCCAGGCCCGAGGACGCCATTACTACCCACGTGGAGGGGTACTTAAGTGTTTACACTAACCCCTTTTACGCTGGCCCCGGTAGACCCGGTTGTTCTGGACTTTTGCAAGAGGTACGAGGTATGCCTCGAACAAATTCATCCATCGTTATGGAGGATCGTGTTCCTCCTCCTCTATTTCGTGAACAATACCGAGTCTTGTTGGTTCACGATCGACCATGTACTTCGATTATACAGTCCCTGAATTTTTCGAGGGGGACTGATCAAGCTTGCTCGCCGGGCTAGCAAGGCCCCTTTTTCGAGTATTGACGAAGACCGAGACCGGGGTTAGCAAGGACTCTTCGTTCGGGTGAAGACCGAAGACTTGATTCCCCCCTTCACCCCCCCCTCCCCCCC